>JALMQS010000069.1:0-97903 GCA_024734495.1 Forficula auricularia | reverse complement strand
ATTTTTGGGAGTGTAAGTGCAGTTGGAAGTGAAGTCTTTGATGGCAGTTCCATATTTAAATATTTTCCAATAAATCTTGAAAGAAGTATGTTTTATTTTTTCATTGGGGATATTGAGGGCAGTAAAAAGTTCACAGAGGTCTATTACGAATTCATCCCTTTTGGAATCAAGTTTTTTAGTCTGGAGTTCAGCTAGCATAGAGAGAGAGGTCGTGTATTTGGTTATTTCTTAAGTGCGAACGTGGGCTGACAACATCTACCTTATCGGGAACAGATAAGATTATTTGTTTTCTTCTTTTTGAAGAACTATTATCTTCTAATCTTTATTTTTTATTTATTTTTTTTTTATTATTTATATCTTATTTTTGTTGGTATCCACATTTATCTATTATTTTTGTGTATGAGGCCTCGCTGATAGTAAGAGGCCTCAGTCACGATATGATTTGGGGAGGGCCCGAAACTACAAGTTCCGAAGGAGCGACCCAAGTTGGGCTTCCCTAGCAATTGGTTATAGTTCAACGGACCAGGGCCCTTACTTTGTCTATATAGAATTCAAAAAAGAGAATAGTAAGCCTTTGTTTGATGAAAACATGCCACTGAGTAAAGCACTCGATTATGTTAATATGTCCCCTAAATCAATTTCAAAACCGATTCACCCAATGGTTTTTGGAAAATTTATTTTCCAAAAAATGAAAGCTTATCAACACACAATTCTAGGCATCACTGGAATAAATAAATTTAAATTAAGGGTACAATTCCAAACCCATGTGGATGCCAATAGCTTTGTTGTTGAGCCAATTCTTGAAGTTAATAATTTCATGGTATATATTCCGTTTTTCCTTACGACAAAAACGGGTATTATAAGGAATTTTACCACCGAACTTGATATAGACGATCTTCTTAATCCTGATTTCTGCAGGTCGCCATTTAAGATAATTAAAGCCGAAAGGTTGAAAAGATTTGTCAAAGTGGACAATGAACTCGGTACACCAGTCCTGGCCGAGACCAATTCGGTAAAAATAATATTTAAGAGTCAGCGTCTTCCCACTCATATCGCGATCCATTCTGTTATCACAGAAGTCACCCCATTCATCCCCAAACCCATAATCTGCCTAAAGTGCTTACGCTATGGGCACCGGGCCCCCTTTTGCAAGGGGCAGTTACGGTGCAGCTCCTGCTCCCTTTCTCATGATGTGAAGGATTGTGAGAATGCAAATTCGCCGAAATGTGTCCATTGTAAGGGTGAGCACTTGTCAACAAACCTCAGTAAATGCCCTGAATTTATCACACAAAAAAAAATCAAAGAGCTCATGATATTAAAAAATTACTCATTTACTGAAGCTCTGAATACTGTGAAATACAGACCTTTTTCTGAGTCCCTTAAAATTGTCCCAACTCGCCCAATTACTTTTGATATGGAAAGCTTTCCTCCGCTTATATATAGGGAAAATAATTCCATTACCCCACCTAAAAGGAATTTAACTCTTGATGAAAATGACACTCCTCATAGGAAAAAGCATATTACATTTCGAGCCCCCAACGTTAGGAGACCGTCGCCCGCTAGACAGGGTCCTAATTTCACTCTTCCTAACAATCAAATCAACACTTGCACATCTCCTTTGCCCCCAAATCCTTCTCATCCCCAGGAAAGAGACATTGAGGAGAGAATTATCCCAATGGACACATTTTCTCCGGCAGAAGGGATTAATTATCCCTCTTCAATAAATGCGAATAACAATACATTTAATAATACTATGACATTTTCGAATATTCCCAATGAAGGGAATCCATGAATACATTTTTAAGTTTTTACTAAATAATGAATTACTTAATTTATTCCAGAAATTCACTTTTCTCTTATCAATTTATAAAGTATTTTAAGAAAAAATATAAATAAATAATAATAATTATAATTAAAAATATAAAGAAATTTCTTTTAATTTTCAACTTTTATTTTATAGACATAAAATTCATATTTATTTATATTGTTTATCTATTCTTGATAAAATAAATAATTTATTTATGTTTATTTATACATTTATCAAAAGAATTCAATTTGATTCAAAATAAAATAAAATTTCTTCAATGGAATGCTCGTTCTATAAAAGCAAATCAAGAATCCTTAGATAAATTAATCAAAGATAGAAAATTGGATGTTATTCTTTTATCTGAAACTTGGCTTAAGTCATCTCATAATTATTTTAAAGCCGGTTTCACTGTATTCAGAGAGGATAGAATTGATTCTATGCACGGGGGCGGTGTTGCCATTATGATTAGAAATTCCATCCCCAACAAAAAAATTAATATCAATCACGCCAACATAAACTTTGAGGTCGTGGCGATTGAGATTATAATGTTAAATAAAATAAAAATATCTCTCATATCTATATATGCTCCCCCAGGGACGATCATAGGTCAAAACAATTGGCTAGCTCTTACTCAACAGATATCTGGTGATTATATTATCTGCGGGGATTTTAACGCCCACTCACCAGCTTGGGGCTGCTCATTTGAAGATTCTGCAGGGAAAAACATTCTTGAAAACATAGACTTAGATTCTCTTGGAATTCTCAATGATGGAAGGAATACAATGATTGGCCACCCTTTCAGAAATACCTCTCCTGTTGATCTGACTATAGCCTCCGCTAGCTTAATTCCCCAGTTAACATGGTCGCTTATAGACGAACCTCTTGGAAGTGACCACTTTGGAATCCTTATCGAACTTACATACTCGTCTACAAAAAATAATATGTATGTAAATAAAAGGATTAATACTCGAAACATTGATTGGCCTTCTTTTAATGGATCACTAAATAATTTAAAATTTAACTCTGATATTATAGAACCAAGTGATTATGATATTTTAATTAAATCTATTGAGAATGCGGCATCCCTCTCAAGCCCCAATGCCATTCTTAACAACAGGTTTTATAGGCCCTCACCCGTTTGGTGGGATCCTGAGTGCACAAGAGTGGTTAAAGAGAGGAAAAATATATATAAAAATTTCTCAAAAAATGTAAACTTTCAAAATTATATTGAATACAAAAAGGCCGACAGCCTGACCAAAAAGACCCTAAAATATAAAAAGAGAACTAAGTGGAAGGAGTTTTGTTCTAAAATCGACAAAAATACTCCTGATAGTGATATTTGGAAACAAATAAAAATATTTAAAAATATTTACTCTCCATCGTTAGGCCCAAATACAGACCATATTATGGAAGAATTTTTCGATTCTATTGCCCCTTCCACTGTGGCAACAAAAATAAATTTCCTATCTGGTCAGAACTCTGATCCAAATCCACTGCTTGACGGTGAATTTACTTTTGAGGAATTTTTAAACGCAGTCAATTCCAAAAGGGACTCTGCTCCTGGCCTGGATCTAATATCATACTCCATGATAAAAAATCTCCCCAATATCTTAAAATGGAAATTACTAGATTTTTTTAATTATTTCTTTGAAAATAACACCTACCCTGCATCTTGGTCAACACACAGAGTTGTCATGATCCCGAAGCCTAATAAGGACCATAGCTTTGCTTCTTCTTATAGACCCATTACTCTCTCCTCATGTGTAGGAAAAGTATTTGAATTAATATTAAAAAATAGGTTAGAATGGTGGGTCGAATCGTCCAACCAATTGTGCAGGTCACAATTTGGCTTTAGACGTGGCAAAAGCACGTGCGACAATTTAACAATATTATATAATGACATAATGTCATCATTTGAGTATCGAGGATTTACCACGGCTATATTTCTCGATATTAAAGGTGCATATGATAATGTCAACCTAGACATTTTAGTTAAAAAATTAATAAAAATGCGGATCCCTTATAAAATAATTAACTATTTATTAAGTACTGTACATACAAGATATATTTATCTTCAAAACAAAAATCATCAAATAGGACCTCGTATCTTAACAAAAGGGATTGGTCAGGGAACCATCCTCGCCCCTCTACTATTTTCTATATATACACAGGAAATAGAATCATGCACGACACCTGGAGTAAAGATTTTACAATATGCAGATGATGTCGTTATATATACATCTTCTCAATCAATTTTAACTAACGAAAACCGCCTGAAAGATACACTATCCAACCTCAACATCATCTTACATAATTTAGGGCTAAGCCTTGAAATGGATAAAACTAAAGCCGTGGTATTCACGAGAAAATATAAATTTGATATTGGGACCCATATTAGCTTTGATAGTCATAATATAGAGATTCTATCGAGAATAAAATTCTTAGGGGTAGTGTTGGATAGTAAATTGCTTTGGAGGAATCACATGAATTTTATTAAAGAAAGAGTGGAAAAGAAAATCAACATGCTGAAAACCATTACCAACACGAGTTGGGGGTCAAATCCGGCAACTTGTCTTCTATTATATCGATCTATTATTAGACCGCATTTTGAATACGGCTGCACCTTATTTGACAATGCTTCTAAATCCACTTTGGGTATATTAGACAAGCTACAATTAAGATGCACTAGGATTTGTTCCGGAGCATTAATGTCTTCACCCTCCAATGCTCTATTGGTTGAAGCCAAGGAAATGCCTCTTAAATTAAGGAGGAAATGGTTATCCTTAAATTACCTGGTTAAAAAATTAAGCATTTCTGACGAAATGCTGATAAATTCTTTCCCTCTATCAAATAAGAATCTTTCATTAATATATAACGATATTCCTAAATTTAAAATATTTTCAAAATTTCCTATTTTTGATTATAATTACTCCAATCAGATTTATAAAATTCCAACCTGGAATCTCCCATACACAAAGGGTACCCCGAATATGAATTCATTATTTTTAAACTTTATTCACTCTAAGTTCAACGATTATGTTTTAATATACACAGATGGCTCAAAGAATTTATCTTTCGTTGGTTCAGCTCTTTGGTGTCCCAATAAGGAATATAGTCAAGTTTTTAAACTGCCACCTGAAACTTCCATCTACTCAGCTGAATGCTTCGCCGTATTAAAGGCTTTGCACTATATTAAAAATATTCCTGAATTTACCAATGTCTTGATATGTACAGACTCATTAAGTATTTTGAAAGCTATCAACGGCTTTCCAATTAATAAAAATCCATCTTATCTCATCCTGGAGATTATTGATGAAATTAATAAACTTAGAACACAAAGTCGTAATATCGCCATGCTGTGGATTCCTAGCCATAGCGGCATAATAGGAAATGAGAAAGTAGACAGGCTCGCTGCATCAAGTGTGACAGAAAGAACTCAATATTCACTAGAATTGTCCCCCGGTGAAGTCCGTTCCTTATTAAAAAAAATAATCTACAAGGAATGGCAGAATATTTGGTCAACATCAAGCGCAGAAAAGGGCAGGCATTTCTTCGGGATATGTCCAAAAATCCCTGTGCAGCCCTGGTTTGAGAAATCGAAACTATGTAGAAAAGTGATTGTGCACATAATCCGACTTAGAATAGGCCATGCAACTACACCTGCATATCTACATAGAATCGGTCGGAGGGATAATCCTTACTGCTTGTGCGATAATGTGTCTTACGGAGATATAAGCCATGCTCTTTTAGGCTGTGAGCTTCGGAGGCATAAAATAGACCGACTATTTTTTAAAATTAGAAAAGAAATTGAGTTCCCCACTTATGCAGGGGTCCTCTTAGCTTCTCTCTCTGACGGGGGCATACTGGCAGAAACAGTCATCAAACACATAATTTCAATTGGGTTCGAACTATAATTAAACATATTTTTGCTAGATATCATCCTTTCTTGACTCGGATATTTTAATTAATTTATCTATTAGCATTTTTATCTAGATATATAGCTTATAAAAAATGTATAGGTTCCATCACATAGTCAATTTTTACTATATATTAATTTTTCTAGTGGTGTTAGACTAGGTAACTTGTTAAAACAAGTCTTCTGTTTTATCCCTCATTGAAGGGACTTATGAACAAGTACGTTCTTTATTGCTCTATATTCGTCGGCCATTCGTGATGCCCTTTGGCTGGTTGCGGAGGGATCGGTTTGGGATGCTCTGCTTGCCCTACTGTGCCCCCGAGCGGCCCGCCTTAGGGATCAGCATTTGAGGGCTGGCGAATTTATGGAAATATGAACGAATACGATCGGCTGGCTAAATGGGCATCTATGTTCCCGAGGCCAATAAAAAAAAAAAAAAAAAAAAAAAAAAAATATTCCGTTCTCAGTGGATCTTTTTTTGCACAAATACATAATAGAAAGTTGGGTAGGGATCTAAACATTAAATTAAGTTAGATAATTTTTTATAAATATATTATATGTTGTGATGTTTGTTATATTACCTCACCCAAAAATCACAGTATTTGCTCAGTCTTCAAAATTTGAACACAGAGACATTTCATTTTGTCATTTTTAATTCTGACCTCAAAAAACTATAGCACTAACAATTTTGAGGTCACAATTAAAAATGACGAAATGAAATCTCTCTGTGGCTCTGTGTTTGAATTTTGAAGACTGAGCAAATACGGAGATTTTGGCTGAGGTAATATATAACAAACATCACAACATATAATATATTTATAAAAAATTCTTTAATCTTAATTTGATGTCTAACGATACTTAACATTCTATTATAGTATTTGCGCAAAAATAATTTTTATTAAAAAAAAAAAAATCGATCAAAAAAAATTAAATGCAACAAATAAAATAATAAAAACTTAAAAATAAAATAAAATACAATAAAATATATAAAATAATTATCTTATTTAGTTACAACTAAACGACGAAATATTAACATGAAATTACTTTTTGAAGTCGGTGCCAAACAAACTATACCTATAAGCGAGCGTACCCTCCAAACATTCTAAGTAAGTTACGTAGAGTGCGATTCATAAAAAGGTATATGTTTGGCACCGACTTCAAAAAGTAATTTCATGTTAATATTTCGTCGTTTAGTTGTAACTAAATAAGATAATTATTTTACACCTTTTAGTGTATTTTATTTGATTTTTTAAGTTATTATTATTTTATTTGTTGCATTTAATTTTTTTGAAGTCAGTTTTATTTATTTTTTATAAAAATTATTTTACTTTTTTCTTTTTAGTGATGTTATTAATAGTGACTTAATATAATACCTTGCATGCATCTCGTAAGAGAAAGCGTCGGGCAAATGAATCAGAAAATGATAATAAAATTCAATTCATAAATATAGAAATTCTCTCGAAACGTTTGCGGGTTTTAAATGAATGTTATAAGATTTTTTTATAAAGAGATTTTATTTATCATAATTTCGATTATTTGCTCATAAGAATTGGAGATTTACGTTATTTCGTCGTTGATCATATCATCAGAACTAGACCAAATTAATATGGCACCACCCCTAAAGGTACCCGCTTTCCAATATAAAAAGAATCATCGAAATCGGTTCATAAGCAGATAGAAGTTAGGCCTGAACAAACCTAGCAAAAAGGTCCAATGCCAATGAAAAAAACGGGACCAATCGGAAGCTAGACTGAACCCAATGCAAAAAAAATCAGCAAAATCGGTTCACGATTGGCGGAGATATCAGGTAACATAGACGACAAAAAAATTCAGTCGGATAGATAACCCCCTCCTTTTTTTGAAGTCGGTTAAAAAATAAGCCTTTCATTTAACACTTAATATCTCTTGCCAACTCTTTGACTTCCCTAAAAGTCCAACTATACTTTCATTATCCTAGAAAAATATCCCAGTATCCAAGATCTTTCTCTTTTCTTTCCCATCCAGTTCTCTAAAACATCCCTTAGCAGTGTCTCGAGGGTGTGCCCTATCAGCTGAGCATTTCTCTCCGACGATTTAGTTATTTTTCTCTAACACTTAATTCTATTTTATCAACAAGTGTTGGCTTATTCAGCTCGTATGTGATATATTGATTATCTAAATACGATTGGCTTTTCAGAAATCAGGAATTTCACTTTTCTTCTCAATACTCAAGGTCTCTCTCATTTGTTCTTGGGACTTTGAACAAACTTTACTGCTTGAATAGACAGCTTTTAGCTTTATTCGTTTCGTTCTTACTTGGCAAAGCTCCTTTTTTAAAACATACATAACACACAATAACATTGCTCTTTGCAAAACTCCTTTTAAGGAAAATTCTTTTGCCTTTTTTGGAGAACTTTTTCTATTGAATAAAAATTTTTTGAATCTGCAGGTTGACTGATTTAGTTAAGATAAATAATCTCTCTACTGTAGAAAATCAAGTGAGGTAGTCAACTACATAATCCGAAGCTGTTAGTAGATTATACTTTTATTATTGCGGAGAAAAGGTTGTAACTTTGTGAATTGAGTTCATTCCGGTGTCGGGGCATTTGGCTTGTCGATTGAGGTGTACCTAATCGCACTCTGATACTTAGAACTCGTAAAAATTTTTGCTTAAGATTTAATCTCCATGATTAAAAATTAAGTGTCGGACTGTATTTTGGTCATTCGGCCGAAATGGTGACTGAATACAAACCTTCAGACTCGAATAATAAATTGGCTTCTTCATTTTTTAAATAACTTTATTCCAGCATAACTCTTTGGTTTTTATATTTATCAAGGCTTCAATAAAGAATCCCCTGCAGCTCCAGGTGTTTCCCAAACTTTTTCCGAGCCTCGGCGCCTTTATTCAATTAAATTTTTTCTCATGGCGCCTATCCTAAAAATAAGTACATACCTAATATCAAAACAAATACCGTGTTACGGTCTCTAAATTCTCTTGTATTAGAATGGATAAACATATCTTGCGAATTAATTAATTTACTTATTTTCTATGAAAATCCAAAATTCAGACCACGGGGGCACCCCTTTCAAATTTTTTCGGGTTGTCAAAAGCTAAATTTTATGTTTGTCTAATATGTAAGTAAGAGATAAAAATAAATAAATTTTTAGCTTCTCACTATGTTTTTTGTCTAGTTAGGCCAAATTTCTTACTTCAATTAATTATGAAGCTTCGCGGCGCACAGTTTGGGAACCTCCTGGATAAACATTATGGCATTTTTTTTATTTAAAAATTCCCCTGACGTTTCGGCTATTACAGCCATTTTTGGACCGGGAACTTGTCAATATTTATTTTCTTAGGCTTTTGGAAAATACTAAAAAACGATAAATAGATGGGAGTAGACATGAAAGCAAGGTCCATAAACAAGATTGTGATAATCATCCTGAAAAAATGATTTTTTCGGTTTGAAAATTATTAACCCTGGTCAGCAGCTTCATCTGGCATCAATATCTTCTAATTTCAATAAATCAATTATGATGACATGCACACACACACACACTATGAGTTTGCATTCAACCTTAAGACTTTTCTCCATCCATGCAAACATTCACACTCATTCATATGGTACATGCATATTCAAACTGGTACATAGCCACGTCTAAGGCACGTTACCTTGTATCACCGCTTCGAGGTGACTAGTGGTAAAGACTTCTAACAGTTAAGTTGTTTAAATATTTTTGTTCTAAACTACTTGTGTGTGTTTCAGCTTTTATTAACTGAAATTTTTAATTCTAGTTTCTAATTTTCTAATGCTACAGTTTTCTTCTCTCTAAGTCATTAACATACTTTCTATTCAAGTTAATTATAGTATGACAACGGGAAGAAATATAAATGCGACGCTCTGTTTTTTTAAATTTCTTTTTTAAATGGTATCTAGTTTATCTAAGGCTCTACAAAAATCTCTTTCTATTTTTGGAGTAAAAGATCTAAGGTCGCCTTTAGGGTAATGCCATACTACAAAGAGCCTTGCTTAGTTTGAAGAAGCCAAGCTACTCGCTTGACTAATCCTACTGATCAAATGTATTGCATACTATCACATTGGCCATACTCCAAGCGACGCGCCTAGGTAGGTGTCTAGTTAGTCACCAGGCGAGTAGCGTAACGAACGAATCGTGTTTGGTTATTTTTGGTAGTCACCTAGTGACTTTACAATGGAAGACATTTTAATTGCTGCTGTTTTTAAACGGGAACCACTTTGGAACCCATCAAACAAACATCACAAGATCGCGCTTATATTAAAAAATTGAGTTTTCAATCAACAGTAATTTCGTAAGTTTAGAGAGTGACATACTTGTTCTGTTCTCATTAACAGACGGCGCGAAAGTGAATGGTGTGTCACCAAGCTAGGAGCCTTGAATGTGGCCATTGTGTATATTGACAAGAATAGCTCCTAGTTTATCTCTAAGCGAGAACTTTTTGTAGTATGGCCTTAGCCTAAGTGATTCATCCTATACACGATCCAACAATAGAGATAGTAAATATTAAGCTACTAACATGAAAATTGTATATTTTATTAAGAGTTATTTCATGAAAATTAGTTTTAGTCTCTGTTTCGAAAATAGAGGTACCGGAAAATCGCATATTTTAACACCTTCTGACTCAATGACTGAATCATTATCAAAATTTTTGAGAGATTCTTCCATTTATCATAGAAATATGACTCAGGTATAAGATTAGAAAAAAAATCTAAATGTTCCCCTTTAGTGAATAAAATGTATGAGTCTTTAAAGTAAGAATTTCCTCCAAGTTCCTTTCATGATTTAGTTAACTCTAAATCTGGGTGTTCTTTCATTACTACATAGAACTTTGTAAAAAGAATTGACATCTCGAATAGGTAAGCTTTGTTTTTTGAGGTTTATAGGTTTATACCTACTTGGCATTTTCGCTAAATAGCCGTGATAGAAAAATTGATTATTATGAAATCGATAGTGATTAGAATTAATTTCAAAACTTGAGTTAAACTTGTTACTTTACCATTCAGGGTACAGTGCATGAAAAAAGTTGTTTTTTGCTTCGTTTTTCGAAATATCTCAAAAACGGTTGAAACTATTTTGATTAAAAAAAATTGGGCGAAACCATAGCATTTCGGTCTACAAAAAAAGCCCCTAATAAGTGAATATAGAAAAAATTATATTTTTCAGAGATAATAACTGTTTTGTCAAAATGTCTGTTAGTTAGTCTGTTAGTCTATGCGTTACCAAATTTTGTGGACGAGCTAGTTCAAAAACTAGTGTGAATATCAAAACGAAATTTCACAGGTAGTTTTGGTGAATTGAGATTAAGAGGTGATTAGATTTTGGTGCAAATCGACCCAAAATTAATTGAGGGGGGGGGGGGGTTAAAAATTAAAATTATAATATTTTCAAACTAAAAAAAAACAAAACAAGAAAAATGAAATATACTAAAAAATGAACCTATAATAACGAAAATATATTTTTTCTGGAGCCAAAATTGGGGTGGAGGTGGGGGGGGGTCAAAAAATAAAAATCTAGACCATTTGAGCAAACTCCAACCAAATTTTGTATACATAATCAGTGGGCCTCCAGAAGACTAAAAAATGCAAAAACTAATCCCCCCCCCCATACATGATTATAATTAATTTTATTAAATATTAAATATAAGAGAGGGGCCAGGGTGTGTGGTAAATTTATTTGGATGGCCACATCAGTTTATTTTGTATTAATATTAATATTAAAATTTAATTTACTCGTGTATATTTTATAAAGCTTTATTCCAATAAGCAGAGAAAGCTATCGTATAGAAAATTATTTATTAAAAGGAATTTTTTTTAATCTATGTGTATATTAGTTCGAGCTTACCTTTATTAAGATAGATTTAATTTTTATTAGCAAGAAGAATCGAAAACAAGCTCAGACTTGTTTGAACAAATTGGAATAGATTTTTCTATCGGATACTTTTAAAAGTTCCCTTTTAACTATTAAGTGTTTCTACAATAGCTATATATTAAAATATTTATTGCAGGGTCCAAGGTCCACACCCTATGCTTCCTTAGGTCCGTGCCACTGCAGGTGAGAGCCCCTTCAAACCCAAAAGGGACACTCTCCAGCAAAGATTCAGCTCAGTCCAGTCCATAGATAGGGCTCTCATCCACGCGTCTTCCAGGTTAGATTTTTTGGTATTTTATTAAATATTAAATACACAAGAGCCCTCTCTCTTATGCCAGGTGTATAGTAAAGTCTTGTGGATGGCTACATCAGTTTATGTTTTTTAGATTTTGCATGTAGTATGAAACTTGGCACAGTTCCTTTATTATGGTGGCTGAACTAAGTGATATATCATTCCTTGGATTATAGTTAAACATTTGTTTCTGGTGACATCTTACTTTACGTCTTTTCTAATCCATTGAATGTGCGAATTACGATTGGGATTAGAAAGGCTGACAACCATGACATGTCAGAAGAGCGACTCCATATTCAGAAGAAACAGTACTAGTTGTTGATTAACTTAAATGATCTTTTGGGAACCGGTGCTTTGGAATATGTTGATGAATTGTAAATATTTTAAATCAAATATATTAACATTTTGAATTTCAAAGGTAGAATACATTATTTTTTCAAAAAAGATTAAAAATTTCAATGAAACAGGATTTTTGCAACGTGTCAATTATTCTATTTGGATTGTGGATTGCTTCGGTGATTAAGCCATTATCACATGCTGAGTAAAAAAAACAAACAAATTACTTGAATAATTGATATTTAACCTACGTATGTTATTGGATTAAGTATTAAAATTGTATTTAATATAAAATAACATGGGAAGAAGATAAAATATTTATAGTTTTGTTTGAATGCTTTTAATATTTAATCAATAAAAATATATCTGAATTTATGGGGGATATGAATAGCAATTGGAATTGTTTAATTTAATAATAATCAAAAACAGTTATTTTAATTAGTTTCGAGATCAGTTGACTAAATATAAGTTAGAAGAAATAATAAACACTTTTTTCAGACTCGGTACTCTAGTGATTTTTTTTAATTTGACAAGCTGTCAGGTTAAAAACATAAAACTTTATTATCTATAAAGATAACTCGGTCAATTAGAGATAATCAACGCATAGCAAAAACACCTGTGCCAAGCTAGGTTAAAGTTATTCACAAACGCTTCTTATTAAGACGGAAGAAACCACTAAGAAGGGATTTTTGAAAGTTGACCCCCAAGATATGCTGAAATAAACGAGTAAAATTTTAGGCTATATATGTCTATTTGTTCATATAATATTCACTACACATGGCAAGACTCTTTGTCCAAAGTTGAATAAATATTACACAGCTACTCGTTAGAAACTTCTTCTTCTTCTTCTTATTGTTGTAAAAGCCTGTTTACTCCAGAGCGTCTTTCCTTCGTTTTCTTGGACAGCCCCCGTCTTCTTTTCCCGGTAGGGTTGTTGTCATGTACTTTCCTCACTCACTCACTCCACTCACTCTATTTGTCTTTCTATGTGATACCACTACCCTCTGTCCCTGAATTGAATTTAACTAACATTGTAGGGTTATTAAGAATCACTTAGCTACTCTTTTGACAATTAATTAATCCCCAAAGGCATTACCCGTGTACACCGCGTGGAGGTGGATTCGTTCAATTTGATTCTAGCTATATCTAAAGAAAACAATTAAATAAACCCATTTACAGTTTGCTTTTTGAGTGGTCTGGTTCTAGTAATCAGGTTTTTCTAGGTATGCGGAGCACAGAGTGATGCCGCACATTTACATTTCTTAGGTTCTAGTTCGCTATAAGTAGTATGCGCAGTTGCACGAACTGTGAGTTTGTGGAGTTACGCATTTACAGTTCAAGTATTAAGATTATGCTTATTTTTAGTTCACACTGAATATTTATGCGTAGCTATACGATATATGTGCGGAGGTATGCATTTAGAGTTCACATTTAACGTATATAGAGATATACAGAGTTCATATATTACAATTAATATTAACACATAGTAGAACTTATCAATTAAATCTCAAGTACAATTTTGAGTGGTTTGTGTTGGTATTTCTTATGCGTAGATGTGCGGATTTTAATGTCCGCACATTACCTGTACCTCCCTCATCAGCCGGTCTTCGTTCATTCGCAATACGTGTGCACTCCATTCTGATCTTCTCCTTTGGACCCCATAAGCTGACTTTTTGTATATTGCACTTTTCCTTAATATTCTTTTACCCTGTCCATCCTTGTTTTTACCCGCAATTCTGCGTAGCGATTTCATCTCACAAACTTCCAATATTTTTTCTTGTTTTTGCGAGTGTCTGTTTTTGTTTCGGCCGCATATGTCAAAATTGAGATCGCACAACGGTCTTATAGATGCGTACTTTTGCTTTCGTTCCCAGAAACTTGTTTGATCAAACCGTTTCATTCCGGCATCCTGATATTTTGTACGCCTTAATAAATTGGAGACTAACGCTTTGGAGCTGGTTATCTGAATGCCGAGATAGTTTGAAGGATTGCACTTGTTCCACTATGGTGTTATACAGTTGTGGCGTTAAAAACTATTACTGCAGATTTCAACATCTCAAAATGGGTGAGAAGAAAATTGGGGTAGAAAAAAATAGCTTTTCGAAAGTTATAACTCATTAAAGAAAAATCAAAATGTTCGTCAAATGAAATTTTATTTTTTGTTGTATCATTCGCATCCATAGTAAATTTGTAACAGGAATAGCAGGGAAATGAACAACATTGTTTTTTGACAAAGCGTGGATAAAATGGCCCACAAAGGAGGTCAAAATAAATTGATGAATCGTTTGGTCCATTTAATAAAAAAAAACTCTTGTGTTTTTAATTTTGTCCATTTCTCTGATTTTCCAGTTACAATTTTATTTTATATTGGAAGAAATAATTTATTTAAACAGGACTTTTGTAATATTTTATTTTTTTGAGCAAAGTTCACAAAAAATTTCGGGATATTTTGACAAAAATAAAATGTTGCCGTATCCAAATAAAATACTTGCAAATATATACATTTTATGAATCAAACCCGACGGATCTTACTTAGTACTTTTGGCGGGTGCGTTCGCTTATATAGTTTGTTTAGCACGGACTTCAAAAAGTGATTTCATGTTAATATTTCGTCGTGTATGGTTTTATAATAAATAAGATGATTATTTTATACCTTTTAGTGAATTTTATTCGATTTTTGAGTTCACATTAGTATATTTTGTTGCATTTAATTTTTTGTGAAGTCGGGGTTTATTTTTTTTATAAAAATTACTTTTATTTTTCTCTTTTTATTAGTGATGTTGGTAAAATAGTTACTTAATATAATACATTGCATGCATCTCGTAAGAGAAAGCGTCGAGGCGAATGACTCAGAAAATGATAATAAAAATTCAATTCACAAATATAAAAAATTCTCTCAAAACGTTTGCGGGTTTTAAATGAATGTTATAATATTTTTTTATAAAAGATTTTATTTATTATAATTTCGATTATTTGCTCATAAGAATTGGAGATTTACGTTATTTCGTCAAAACATCAGAACTTGACCAAATTAATATGGCACCACCTCTAAGATACCCCCTTTCCAATAAAAAAATAATCATCGAAATCGGTTCATAAACAAAGCAGTTAGGCCCGAACAAAAATAACAAAAAAGATCCAATACCAATGAAAAAAAAAACGGGACCAATCGGAAGCTATACTAAACCCAATGCAAAAAAATCATCAAAATCGGTTCACAATTGGCGAAGATATCAGGTAACATAGACACAAAAAAAAATCAGTCGAATTGAGAACCTCCTCCTTTTTTGAAGTCGGTTAAAAAATGGAATGCCATAAGGTATTCCTCCAGTATTAGATAATAATCGATCGGTATTTTTTATTTTAAGCCGATTCCTCCATGTCGAGATCAAAATGATAACTTAAAAAAATTAGAAAAATAAAAATAATCAATTACTTTACTAATATCTTTCTATAAGAAAAATAAATAGCTACAGTATAAATCTTTTAATAAAAAGAATAATCCTTTTTTAGAGAAATGACCGTTTTATAAGTAATTAAGTATCTCTTGAGCCCCCTTTAACGTAACGATGAAGAAGACCGCGGGGGCGTAAGCCTGAAAGAGATGGATGAGTTTGAAACCGCCCCTTAATTGAAAAGAGCCAGGCACGCGAGACATCAGAGGATTTCACTTGTCCGTTCTTTTGGCATAAACACCCCCTTGAGTTCTCAACGGCAACATTTTTATGTAGCCAAGTCAATTCCATTTATAAATTAAGAGTCGAAGATTTAATGACGCCACTAGAGTGATTAATTCAAAATGGGCTTAGCCCCAAAGCTGATATTTGGTGGAAAATCGAACAAACAAGGTAAATGAGAAAACCCAACAAGAAATAATTGAATTATTTAACTATTATGATATTTATAGTCCGATTATGGTTACATTTGACACATTTATATATTTTTATGTTTCACAGGCTTATTAACAATAGAAAAACAAATTAAAATGATGAATTAAAACAAAAATCGAAACAGAGATAAAATAAGCTGTCGTGTTCTGATGTGGCCATCCACTTGACTTTACCATACAACCTGGCCCCTCACTTATATTTAATAAAATTATTTATAATCATGTAGGGTAGAGGGGTTAGTTTTTTCATTTTTAGACCCCTGTGGGCCCACTGATTATGTATACAAAATTTGGTTGAGTTTGGTACAAGAGCCTATATTTTCATTTTTTGACCCTACCCCCCCCCCATTTTTGGGCGGTTAGTTTTTGCATTTTTAGACTTCTGGGGTCCCACTGATTATGTATACAAAATTTGGTTGAATTTGCTCAAATAGCCTAGATTTTTAATTTTTCACCCTACCCCCCATCCCCATTTTGGGCGGTTAGTTTTTGCATTTTTATACTTCTGGGAGGAAATTTTATAAGTAACCATAGCAACTGCGTTGTTTTCTTATCCGTTACCTTTTCTGAAGACATAGAGGAATCGAGTTAAAATCAATAATAGCGATTGATTCTCATCTAGTACTTGAGGAATAACCATTCTATATTGGATTTTTGACGCTTCTGTTTTTATTGGTAACCATTGCTGAAGACATGGAAAATTGGCTTAAAATAAAAAATAACGATCGATTCTTATCTAATACTAGAGGAATAACTTTATTGCATTCCATTTTTGATGTTTTGACTATTAATTGCAACATCTACTGAAATCGTGGAAGAATCGACTTAAAATCAAAAAGACCAAATTATTTTCTTCCTCTTCTCTCCTCTAGCAGTGTTTGAAATTTGTCTTTTCTTAACAGAATCATTAAATATAATATTTTCTCTTAATTAAGTTAAGGGGGGGGGGAGTTATATTTAATGCTTCTGTTAGAAAAGACAAATTTCAAACACTAGAGAGAGAGGAGAGCATCATGTTTCCTTCCTTCATTGACCCTTTGAAACCCTGAAGAAGGAGGGAAGAATCCTCCGAAACGTTGGTTTTAAAGAGAAGGGGGAGTATGATAGTCCAATAAAATACATCTGATTTGGAAATGTAATAATTTTTTTCATCACTATCCTTGGGCTGCCTTCAATTACTTTTCACTATAATAAAATTCATAACAACTTGAATATAGTACTAGTATGATTCTTAGGATAATATAAGCTTTCGAAACACTAATAGGTATCAATTAAATACAGATCTTTAAAGTAGTTGTTCCGCCAAATGAGCTTTCTTAGGATTTTTTTGAAATTTAGAGAGATTAATATTTAAATACTTTTGCATCGATTGGTGGCAAAACGAAATTTATGAGCAATATAGTTCCGGAGATATTAAATTTTAAAAATAGAGTTTTTCAGACCCATACATTGAACTATACGGAAATCGGAAAATTTACATACATATTTAATTATAAATTAAGAAACCCTTCTTACCATTTTTATAAAAAACTAAACCAACATTAAACAATAACCAATACATATTCTAAGATAATTTTGGTTCATAGTTACAACACAGTTTCTGAGATAATAATGAATAAATAATGAAAAATGTATAAAAAAAAATTACACTAAAAACAATTTGGCAACAGCGCATTTATTTAACCAGCGAAGATGTATAAAGCGCGTATGCGCTAGATTTTTTCAAAATTATTATTTTCATAAGGTGTAACGTAGGCGTTGATTACATTTGTTAAAAAATAACAGAATCGATTTTTATAGAAATAAATCGACTTTTAAAATGTATTTTATCTGTCATTTTAATATAAAAATATTCAATCTATTACAGTGTTGCCAGATTTGTCAAACGAGCACGGGATTGGCTAGAATCGGTATATAAACATCAAAAAGTTTTGGGCTTATGATCTCTTTCTCTCCGCTTTTCCAATTGTCCAGGTTTCACTCCCGTACATGGCTATGCTCCATACATATGTCTTCAATAGCAACTTCCTGTTTTCTAAGCTGAAACTTAGATACAATTCAATATCTAATTTACTAAGGTTTTATGAGGCTTCGGAGCAGTGGTAAATTCTCCGCGCGATAAATTCGGTTAAACTTGCTAGTATTGTCGCGAAACAACTACCTTAAGCTAAGCAAAAGATATATTCTTTAATTTATTATGCATACAATTGTCAATAATAAATAATTTATCAGTTTTAATTTTTAGTAGAACAAACTTTCCTAAAACTTTATAAGAAATCCAATTAAACATCACTCTTTTGCAGCCCTTGAGAATTTATAATGTAGTAAAGTAAAGATTAAAAAAAAACATTTGAGAACTATTGATTTGTACTTATTTCTCTAAATATTAATTGCCGAAACATCAAATAAATTCAAACTTTATTCGGAAAAAAAATACAAACCTTTTCAGGAATAATTTATAATATTAAATTATATAATCTTTATATTTACGGTTACTTGATTTTTTTATTTTAATTCCTTTTTCTCATTTTTTTTCTTTTCTAAAAGTTTCAAACTTTAGTAAAAAAAAAGAATATATATATATAAAGTTAATCAAAGAGAATATTTCAATAAAAGTCTTCAAAGAATGTAGTGATGGAAGAGTTTGAGCAATCAGCTATTCTTTGTTGATTTAAGAAGTGAGAATTTTTTTATGTGTATATCTATATATCTATATATATAAACCCCTAAAAACATTTCCCTGTTTATTTTGCTTTTAATTTATTTTGCTCTTTTTTCTAATGGATCATCAGCATTCATGGTTTCTTTACTCTTGCTCTTCTTCCCCCATCTTTTCTACTTATTCTTCTTCTTCCTATCAGGAAAATGTTTTGAATATTTTCACTCACTTGACGCCAGGGTTAATTTAATACAACGCCAAGGAATAAATTTGATACAATAAAGAGCTGGATAGCAAAAGCGACGAGGAGGAACACAGCGGAAGCGAATTCCCGACACGGGCCCCGGGATTAAAGCTGACAATTCCAAAGAAATTAGCATAGCATCTTCCCAGAGAAGAAAAAAATATAATATTAAACGCATTATGCAAGAAGCGTTTTTTATAATATTATATTAACAGAACCTAAGCAAATAACTAATAAATTATGTCGCTTTTAAATGAAATTCTCTTTATTAGAAGAAAAGTATGCAAATAGAAAATTTAATCTTTAAGGTACTTGTTTCACCATATAGGTTTTCTTAGGATTTTTTTTTGAAATTTAGACGGATTATTATTTAAATACTTCTGCATCGATTCGACAAATTTCAACTTAATCAATCTTTTCTTAATTAAAGTAATTATTGAAAGATGAAAATCTCAATAAAAAAGTTTGTTTAAATTTTTTTTAATTATCTTTTATTTATTAATTGGTTTTTTAATTTTAAAACCCATAAAAAGATTATAACAAATATTATTATATTATATTAAAATTTAATTAACTAGGTGCATCGGAGGAAAAGATTGGAGTGAGAGGGGATTGTGGATTGACCAATCGACTTGATTGGGGAATAATGGAATTGAAATAATTATAGGAAAAGAGGTTTTTTATCTAATTAGATTTTTCCTCTTATTAAAAACAAGGACTAAAGATGATCAAGGACACTCGATGGTGGAGAAGTTATCTCCGGAATCGAAGCAAAAAGATACAATGTATACATTAATTAATGTAAAATAATTTGTTTAATAAAATTTATAAAAAAATAATAATAACAGGTGCATCGATGGGGCAGACTTGAAGGATACCAATCGACTTGATTGGGGAATAATGGAATTGAAATAATTATCGGAAAAGAGGTTTTTTTATCTAATTAGATTTTTCCTCTTATTAAAAACAAGGACTAAAGATGAATAAGGACCCTCGATGGTGGAGAAGTAATCTCCGGAATCGAAGAAAAAATACAATGTATACATTAATTAATGTAAAATAATTGGTTTAATAAAATTTATAAAAAAATAACAGGTGCATCGGAGGTCCTGATTGGATCGAATATGGAATTGGAATAATTATCGGAAAAGTGGTTTTTTTATTTAATTAGTTTTTTCCTCTTATTAAAAACAATGACTAAAAAGATGATCAAGGACAGTCGATGGTGGAGAAGTAATCGCCGGAGTCGAAGCTCAAATACAATGTATACATTAATTCATGTAAAATAATTGGTTTAATAAATATTTTAAATTAATAAATATTTTAAATTAATAACAGGTGCATCCTGCTAACCAATGGACCCGGGTTCGAATCCGACTCGAGGCATCCGGCTAAAATCTGACCCCCGGGGTAGAGACAAAATTGAATAAAATAAATAGTATCGTAAATGGCTTATGGCTAGAAAAGCCGAAAAGCCAAAAAAAAAAAAAAAAAAAAAAAAAACAGGTGTCTAAATCATAACATTACAGGTGGATTCTTACAAAACAGGTGTATTTACAAATAAAGTGGTTGAAGTGGCTTTTTTTTATATAATTTAGAAACAAATTTTATTTTATTTTATGTTTTTATTTCAGATCCTATACGATATTTTTTTATTATAATTTTCCTATTTATTTTTTTATAAAGTTTATCAATATGAACGAATGTGGGCAAATTGGTGTAGGAGTAAACAAATATACACATAATGTGTGGACCACTAGAAAGCTAGAAATAAGGAACACAGCGAAAGCAAATTCCCGACACGGGCCCCGGGATTAAAGCTGACAATTCCAAAGAAATTAGCATAGCATCTTCCCAGAGAAGAAAAAATATAATATTAAACCCATTATGCAAGACGCGTTTTTTTATAATATTATATTAACAGTACCAAAGCAAATAACTAATAAATTATGTCGCTTTTAAATGAAATTCTCTTTATTAGAAGAAAAGTATGCAAATAGAAAATTTAATCTTTAAGGTAGTTTTTTTTTTTTTTTTTATGATAATGATGAGAGAAGGAGTTACACCAAAAAAGGTACAACCCCCAAAGGCCTGGGTTGGCCCCTCCATCGTGAAAAAGAAGAAGAAAGAATTTTATGGGTTGGGCGGGGGTCGAAGGTATCTGTGGATACGGGTCTTAAACAGCTGAAGGTTATAAGTCGCGGGAAAGATGGTGGCAGGGAGCGAGTTCCAGTCTCTGGAGGTCAAAGGGATAAAAAGAGTTGGCGAAAGCGCTTGTTCGAATTTTATCCAATTTGACAGCGAAGGGGTGCTGAGCGTTAGAAAACCGCGTGTTTCGCGTAAAGAGGGCATTAGGGGGGACAATTGACTTCAGCTCGACTGAACAGACACCGTGATAGTATCTGTAGTACAGAGAAAGGGCAGAATGGGTTATCTTGGGATTTTTTTGAAATTTAGACAGATTATTATTTAAATACTTCTGCATCAATTGGTGGCAAAAGGAAATTTATGAACAATATAGTTCGGAGATATTAAATTCCAAAGAGACAGTTTTTTCAGACACATTCGGGATATCGGAAAGTATACATACTTCTATCCACTCTTATTAAACGAGAGAAAATTGTATATATATTTATATATTTGTATCTTAGTTCTATTTTGAAAATGGGTCTACCGATTTTGATAAAACCAACTCTATTAACAAGTTTCGAGAATGAGAAAACGATCTGGCTAGGTCTGGACCTCGACAAATTTCATTTTAATTAAAGTAATTATGAAAATCTCAATAAAAAAGTTTGTTTACATTTTTTTCAATTATCTTTTATTTATTAATTGTTTTTTTAATTTTAAAACCCATAAAAAGATTATAAAAAAATATTATTATATTATATTGAAATTTAATTAACAGGTGTCTAGGGAGATCAATCGACTTGATTGGGGAATAATGGAATTGAAATAATTATCGGAAAAGAGGTTTTTTTATCTAATTAGATTTTTCCTTTTATTAAAAACAAGGACTAAAGATGAATAAGGACAGTCGAGGGTGGAGAGGCAATCTCCGAAATCGAAGCTAAAATACAAGGTATACATTAATTAATGTAAAATAATTGGTTTAATAAAATTTATAACAGGTGTCTAGATAAGGGATTGATAAATTTTCGCAATATAGAATTGGAATAATTATCGGAAAAGAGGTTTTTTTATTTAATTAGTTTTTCCTCTTATTAAAAACAAGGACTAAAAAGATGATCAAGGACAGTCGATGGTGGTTATCCCCGAAGTCGAAGCTCAAATACAATGTATACATTAATTCATATAAAATAATTGGTTCAATAAATTAACAGGTGTCTAAATCATAACATTACAGGGGGGATTCATAACAAAACAGGTGTTTTTACAAATAAAGTGGTTGAAGTGGTTTTTTATATAATATAGAAACAAATGATATTTAATTTTATGTTTTTATTTCAGATCCTATACGATATTTTTTTATTATAATTTTTCCTATTTATTTTTTTATAAAGTTTATCAATATGAACGAATGTGGGCAAATTGGTGTAGGAGTAAACAAATTTAACTATACTAAGTAAGATTCGTCGAGTGCGATTCATAAAATGTATGTGTTTGGCACCGACTTCAAAAAGTAATTTCATATAACAATTTAATCGTTTAGTTTTAACTAAATAAGATAATTGAGCCGTTTATTTTGAAAGTGGCACAAGTCCATTGTTTGTTATTTCGGGATATTTGTATTTATATTTTTATAATTCCATTTATTTCGATGATTTTATTTTAATAAATTCATGAGGATATTGTACTCCATTGACTGAGATATTATAAATATGATAAAAATAATTTTTAAGAAAAAATAAAACCGACTTCAAAAAAATTAAATGCATCAAATAAAATACACTAAAAGGTATAAAATAATTATTATCTTATTTAGTTACAACTAAACTACGAAATATTAACATTAAATCCCTTTTTGAAGTCGGTGCCAAACAAACTAGTATATAAGCGAGCGTACTAAGTAAGATTCGTCGAGTGCGATTCATAAAATGTATATGATTGGCACCGACTTCAAAAAGTAATTTCATGTTAATATTTCGTCGTTTAGTTGTAACTAAATAAGATAATAATTATTTTATACCTTTTAGTGTATTTTATTTGTTGTATTTAATTTTTTGAAGTCGGTTTTATTTTTTTCTTAAAAATTATTTTTATTTTTCTCTTTTTAGTGATGTTATTAATAGTGATCTTATCATCAGAAATTTGACCAAATTAATATGGCACCATCCTTAAAATACCCCCTTTCCAATAAAAAAGAATCATCGAAATCGGTTCATAAACAAAGAAGTTAGGCCTGAACAAACCTAACATCAAACCCAATAAAAAAAAAAATCGGACCAATCGGAAGCTAGACTGAACCCAATGCAAAATTTCTCTTCAAAATCGGTTCACAATTGGCGGAGATATGAGGTGATATAGACAAAAAAATTTAGTCGAATAGAGAACCTCCTCCTTTTTTTGAAGTCGGTTAAAAGAAGACATCTATGTCTAACTGAAACTGACATTAACTCATTTTTTGCAAAATTGGACTTAGGCCACTTTCAAAATAAACGGCTCAATTATTTTATACCTTTTAGTGCATTTTATTTTATTTTTGAGTTCTTATTATTTTATTTGTTGCATTTAATTTTTTTATCATTCATGAAAATTTTTTTATTGAATTGGATGTGAAGTGCCAAGATCTAATTTAGCAGAGGGCTGGTTGAGATAATATCAAAACAATTACGTTTTATCCAATTGGCGATGTTTTTTGAGAATGAAATAATAGAGCTGAAGAATGTTTTGTATTTTTAGCTTAGGATAAGATCTCGAGATCACCTCTGTCTGACACGCTGTCTGATGCCTGTCTTTCGCTGTCTCCCCCAAACCCTCAAACCCTCCCCATCAGCGCAGAACAACCCCTGACTTTAATTAATAAAGGTTTTCACACCCGCTTGATGGCGGAGGTGGCTTCTTGTCTTCCTGTCTGGAGTTTCCTCATCCATTTCATCGAGTGATTTTCTACATGATAACCTTTTTGTTCGCTATTAGGTACACTCCCTCTTTTAAAATGCTATTAAGAAGTTAAATTACGATTTTATAAAGGGGTTTTAAATGTGTACTACATAATCGATAATAGTAAATTCAATAAAGATAAAACTCATTACGTGATATTGAAGTTTTGGTAAATTTTTGTATGTGGATGATTTTAGAAAATAAAGCTACACAGCTATCATCATCATCATTGAGTATACAGTCCTAAGTTTGATGCAACAATCCGTCTCACTCGACTCCGTCCCCCGCCAGCAGTTTGACCTCTCTAAATGTCTGGCATCCCATATCCCCAATTATTTGGTTGAAATATTCTAATCTGGGTCTTCCCCTCCCCTTTTCTTTCCCACCTCCCCCTCCAAGATATCCCTAAGCAGTACCCCATGTCTCAGTGTGTGCCCCATCATCTGACCTCTTCTCTTCTTGAGACTCTTCCACACAGCTATACTTAATACAAAAATGTCCATCAAATTTTTAGGTTCTTCAAATTCTTTCCATTTAACCTCTTAAAGTCCACATTTAGAAAAGGTCGAGTAAAAAATTTTTTGGAGAAAAATAACGTTAGAATGATTATGAAAACAACTTATGAAATTAAAAATATTATTTTTTATTATATCAAAAAACTCAATTTTCCTGTTTTGGAACAATGATCCACAAAGTTACATATGAAATGGAGCAAACAATATTTTTACCTCATCTATCATAGATTCATACTCCTTATATTTGCCTCTGCCTTTCTTTTTCATATCCTTGTCGTTGCTAAACACCAAACCATGGATTCTATCTTTTCTTACAGTGGCCAAACAGTAAATTCCATCTTTGTAAAGGTTGGTAAGAAGTTTCATCGAGGTGAAGCCAATTGTCAAAAAATAACAAGTGGTTTTGATGGTTAGGAATAACCGAAGGGTGATCCGCAATTGGAAGTAGGTGTACACCACTTTTTGGAAGTACTTGGAAATATTTGAAAGTGCTTGGAATATTTGGAAGTGCTTGGAAATATTTGAAAGTACTTGGAAATATTTGGAATTACTTGGAAATATTTGGAATTACTTTGGAAATATTTGGAAGTACTTGGAAATATTTGAAGTACAAGTGGATGTAGGTGTACAGCAATTCAATAAAGAAAAGATTTTGAAGATTTCTTAAATTTTTGTATGTGGATGATTTAAGAAAATAAAGCTACACAGCTATACTTAAGGTAGTTATTCCGCCAAATGGGTTTTCTTAGGATTTTTTTCCGAAATTTACACAGATTATTATTTAAATGGTTCTGCATCGATTGCCCTGAACCGTTTTTGCTTTATGTGAAGGAGCATTGTCATGAAGGAAAATCACTTTTTTGATATTCTGGCCATTTTTCCTGCAATGCAGGGTTCAAATCAATTAATTGTTGTTCCTATCGTTTATCATTTACAGTTTCTGCAGCTTTCTATTGAAATAATAGCTCATGATAGACGACACCTTTCTGGTCCCATCGTCATCGTTGAAACCATCTTTGCATGTTGCTAATGATAGAGCATGACTGCTATAAGCTTCTTCAATCATTCGGTGAGATTCTGGAGCGTTTTTATATAAATGATAACAAAAAATGTATTGCTGTCGGCATATCGTATGCTGTAGGCACAAAATTCGACATTTTTAACACGAAATTTTTTATCTTTTTATAGTTCAAATCAAATTTTCATCACTGAACGTTGTTGACAAATGCCAAAGCAATGAAAAAATTATAAGGTTATGGTTCGTTCAAAATAAAAATAACCTATACTCCCATCTATCGTAAAAGGCTCATTTCATATGCATACACCTGGTATATGTTTATAGAGAGGAGTCAGGTTGGCCGAGTGGTTAAATTTCATGCCTTCTAATCAAGCTAGCGCGGATTCAAGCCCGGCTAGATGCAAATATTTGACTGGCTATTATCTGATTCCTTCAGGGAAGGCAATGGGAAACCACCGCTGAGAAAATTTTTCCCAGGAAAATTACAATTGAGAGGATAATCTCCGAAGAAATCGCCGACACTCGAAATCGAGTATGGCATTTGAAAAATATATGTTTATAGGGTAGTATTCAACCCCGTGTGATAAATTATAATAATCTTTTATAACAGCTCGGATGCAGTAGAAGATAATCTCATTATTTTTCCCAAAAAAGTTGAATCTACTTTTCACATCAAGGGAACTTTTATAAAGAGAGAAGCAAAGGGGTTGGAACTTTAATGTTAGATGACACTCTCATTGATTTTTATTATAAAATTAAAATATGATATTATCTCCAACAAGAACTTTTTAATTTCTTTCGTCCATTTAGGTAACCATTGAGCATCTTTTTGAGCTAGTCTTGTATTCTCTTTGTCTAAGAATTTTTATTCTTAAAACACTTCGATGTTTTTTTGGTAATTTTAAACCATTGTATTATTATTTTTTACAATTTTACTTTATGTTTTTCAATTGTGAACGAATTAGAAAATCATTTATTCTATATTTCATTTACTCGATGTAATGCTCAAAAAGATCTTATGATTTCAGAGCAAATAAATATATCTAAATCTTCTTTCAAAATTTTCACACTACTGTTAGTATTAATATTATAGTTCTCTTAAATTATTTTTAAATGATTAATTTGCAAATAAAATAAACTACTTGCTATTAAGCTTAACAAATTAATTTACATATTATGTCAGTGGGAAAGTTTCTGAAAGTTTGTGTTAAAACGGTGTTCACTTTGAGCTATGACGTCATTTCATAAACTATACTCCTAGAATTATTAAAGTTGTTTTGCGAACATATATCATTTCTATATAAATCGAAAAATAATAAAACGTTCTGCTTAAATATAATTACATACAAGGCTTCATACAGATTGAATCTTTTTCTTCTTCGATATATACACAATAAATTGAAGGGTAGTAAATTTAATTTTAATACAATCTTCTTCCAATTTTCGTTCTCTGTTCCAAAAAGGAGCAGAGCGACTTCAAAAGAAATAATAAAATCAGATATTATAGGTTTGTTCTTTGAGTCTGCCCTTCCATAAATCAGTATTGAAATGTAAATTAATTATTTTGTCATGGATGTATATCATGAAAAAAAGACAGCTTTTTCAAGATTCGGTAATTTTCTGCCAAATTGTGAACTGACAAATTGAGTCACTCAGTCTGGTGGTAAAAAAACAAACTATTAATATCTTACAACTGTCGAGTAAATACATGCTGTTTATATTAGCAATAAATTTTTTATAACAAATTATCTAAAAATAAAAGATAAAAATGGAAGTTGGAGTATTTACAGAACAAGTCAAAAAATAGAGTATGTTGTGCAGTTAGATTGTCAGAGTAAAGGTAATAAAAATTTAAACTTGGTTTTCCGTAACTTTTCATAGTTGAAATTAAGTAATATCATAGCCATGAAAACATCACAATTCTCCAAATATTTACAAGTGCTTTGTAAAAGCCGATTCTGGAAGTTTTTCCTTTATTTTTTGATCATTAGATCATATTTCTTAGGCTTTGGATCTTGTAATAAATATTTAGGAACTCGATATGATTTTTTTGTGAATTAGACTCTTTAATAACTGTCATGTTGTCTTCAGCGATTGTTAAATTTGTGTCGGAATCTTCTGATGATACATAATCAGCATGTGTATTGCTCAATGAAGTTTCATTTAAATTCTCAAAGAATTTGTCTGCTTTAGATTTAGAAAAACAAGGTGATCAGTGATTGGAGCAGGATTACATTTGTTTCAAGGCAATGGTTTGTACAGTTTTCCGTTTACATTTTAAATCTGTACATGAAAATATCTCCAAATCATCTCCTTCTACTACAATACATTTTTTTAAATTAATTACATGCATGTTGAATGTAAAAGTGTCAAAGTTTACAAATATTAGAGGTTAGAAATTTTAAACTCACCGATCACAATAAAATAATGTTGCCACTGCATGTTTACACTTTTATCATAATCCTGCCTTACATGAACATGTAATAGAAATTGTTTTTCAGCTTTTACATATTTTCGCATTTATTTCATGCGGCTTTTTTACAAAGCGCGGTAACTACGGGCACATTTTTATCACTTTTTTCATTATTTATGCCGCATTTAATTAAATGACCAACAGATAAAATCCATTGCGCGTCATTAATATTTTTTAATTTGGGTTATCACCCGTCCAAGATATTATATCTGTGATATTTAATAACATTTTATTAATTTAGGCTACTATCACCATGTCAGTTCCCAATTTCAGCTTTCTAACTACAAATGTTTAAGAGCTTATATCCTTCTGATTACTTATCTGTTTTTTAGACGAATCTCCTTTGATCTGAACGAAAATTTGCACAATTAAACTTTACGGCTTTTTGTGAGAATTTTCAATTGGCAAAAGTCATCTAATGTTTTATTTAAAATAAAGATGGTCGAATAATGTGCCTGTCCTTATCTACTCATTTAATCTCTGGCTAGCCCCTAGAATCATGCAACCTAATTGAAAGGGAAAAGTAGAGACTAGCCGACCGGCGGACCTGTTAACTACCAGTTAACCGTGAAACTGGCCATCTTTATATATTATTATAATAAAAAAATATAATTAAACTACTAAATTTATTTGAATTTTGTAACGAAAAATCTTTAAAGACTAACAATTAAAAAAAAGAATCATGATAAATATTGATTTAAAAATGAGAAACAAAGAGGTTGTCCTCTGCTTGATGCAAATAAACATACACACATATATATATCGAAATTATATATCTGTATATATATATATATATATATAAATGTTAACATATATATATATAAATTTACTACAATTCTCATCTGTCTGATTCTTTGGGGAATCGAAACAGATGAATTTTGTTCAGTTTTTCAATAATAAATTTTATTTAGAATGTTTATATGTCAACATTTAAATGAAAGCGAAAGTTAAAACATTTATCCGGTCACTGCCCTATTTTGGCGCACTTGGGACCAGACTCGTTTTGATAGTGAACCAAGAGTTGAAAAAAGATACAGGACCCAGCCAGGTATGATCCGACATCTTCTGCGTTAAGCCCGCAAATGCCTTCTCCATTTAGGCGATGGATCCCCTGACTAGATCCTATAATCGAATCTTATATATATTCAACTCTCTAGTTTCTTCTATTTTCCTAATAGTATGGTTGTTTATTTAGAATTTATTATTGAAAAACTGAACAAAATTCATCTGTTTCGATTCCCCAAAGAATCAGACAGATGAGAATTGTAGTAAATTTATAACAACCATACTATTAGGAAAATAGAAGAAAAACGCGATTGAACTAGAGAGTTGAATATATATATAGATTTGATTATAGGATCTAGTCAGGGGATCCATCGCCTAAATGGAGAAGGCATTTGCGGGCTTAACGCAGAAGATGTCGGATCATACCCGGCTGGGTCCTGTATCTTTTTTCAACTCTTGGTTCACTATCAAAACGAGTCTGGTCCCAAGTGCGCCAAAATAGGGCAGTGACCGGATAAATGTTTTAACTTTCGCTTTCATTTAAATGTTGACACATATATATATATATTATTTATTTGTTTGAGACTATAGTTTTGAAGGCTTGGCCCTCATTCTACATGGCCAACAAGAACTGTCCACAACAAAAATTGGCTAAAATTTTCTACTATAATTCCCCCGCAGGCTCCGACGCTGAAATCTTCTCAACGGCGTGTGGCCTCACTCAAATTATTAACGGCCCCACAAGAATCCCAGACAAAGCCAATGAAAAATCCAATCTTCTCGATCTTTTCATCACTTCCCACCCTTCGTCTCTATGAAGCAAAAATTTCGGCCCCTTTAGGTAAATCTGACCACAATCTGATAAAAATTAAAACCTCCGCCAATTTACCAAAACCCCCGTCACCCCACTCCAACCCCAGAAAAATATGGCTAGTCGATAACGTTAACATTAATTGGAATGACATGCGTAACTTTTTTGCCGCTTACCAGTGGAATGAACTCTGCATCAGAGATAAAAACGCTTCAGAATTCGCAGACGCCCTTAACGAGGCAATTCAAATAGGCTTAGAAACCTATATCCCCTCAAAATTGATTAAAGGGAACAAGGATTCTAAGCCTTGGTTTGGTAGACAATGCGCAGATTCCGTCCGTGAAAAAAACAAATCTTTTCAGAAATGGCAACTTTCACAGCTAGAATGTGACCGAGTTGCATTTACCAAGTCGCGAAGCTCATGCAAAAAAATCATCTCTGAGGCAAAGAAATCATTCGACCAGAGGATAGCTGACCGTCTCGCATCTTGCCCCAATGGAAAACGGGCCTTTTTCTCGTTACACAAGGCAATAAATAGAAATTTCGCGTCCCCCTCACTTCCGCCCCTCTTTCACCCAAATGGTTCAGTAGCCACGACCCCCGCTGAAAAAGCCGAATCACTAGCATCCTATTTCGCAACTAACTCCACTTTAGATGACAAAGGGCTTAACCCGCCCACTTATACCCCCCAAACCAACCTCATGGGCAAAATAATTTTCAGGCCCCAAATAATCATAAAAGCCATTAATAAATTAAATTCCAAATCCACCGCAGGCCCGGATAACATCCCACCAATTCTCATTAAAAAATGCGCCCCTGAACTTGCCCCTATCTTATCCAAGCTATTCCAACTCTCTTACGAGTCGGGCATATTCCCCAAAAGCTGGAAAATAGCCAGAGTCACACCTATTCCTAAAAAAGGAGACACATCACAAATCTCTAATTACAGGCCTATCTCGATCACCTCTGTTCTTTCCAAATTAATGGAATTAGTCATAAACCAACACGTCCTTCATCACTTAGAAAACAATAAATTAATTCACGATAGGCAATATGGATTCAGACAAAATCGTTCCACAGGCGACATCTTAACCTATGTCACCCACACCTTGAACAATACTCTAGAGGCCGGAAAAGAAACCCTCGCTGTAGCCCTTGATATCTCCAAAGCTTTTGACCAGGTTTGGCACAAAAATCTTCTTGCCAAACTACCAGCCTTTGGATTCACACCAACACTTCGCAAATGGATTGAAAGCTTTCTGACAAACCGAAGTATAAAAGTTGTGGTGGATGGAACATCTTCTGAATCGTTCTCCACAAACTCTGGTGTTCCCCAAGGCTCTGTAATCTCCTCCACACTCTTCCTTATTTATATAAACGACCTTATTGATCAAACGGCAAACCCCACTCATTGTTACGCCGACGATAGCACTCTACACGGCAAACCCTCTCTCCCGAATAATCGAATCAATATTGCCTCCTCAATTACTCTCGACCTAGACAAACTGAATAAATGGGGCTCTCAAAATTTAGTTAACTTCAATTCAAACAAGACTCAATGTTGTCTAATTTCTAGGCGCGAAAATAGAGATTTCCCTGATATTCACTTCGATTCGAATACCCTGAAAATGTGTGACAGCCTATCCATGTTGGGCGTCTCTGTCGCATCTGACCTGTCTTGGAATGAACACATCTCCTCTGTGGCGAAATCTGCAGCAAGGAAGATTGGCTTCTTATTCAGGTCCAAGCGATTTTACAAACCCCCACAACTTCTCACCATCTACAAGGCCCAAATCCGCCCCTATCTCGAATACGGCTCTCATCTGTGGAGAGGAGCCTCAAAATATTCTCTTGCTACCCTTGATGCAATTCAGAAACGAGCCGTCAGGCTAATTGACGATTCTACCCTCACCGACTCCCTCGACTCGCTGGCTCATCGAAGAGATGTCTCCGCCCTTTCCCTTTTCTATAGATACTATCACGGCAAGTGCTCTGATGAGATAAAATCAATAATTCCCCCCAAAGCATGCTTTGCACGCAGCACACGTTTTGCCGACTCCCAACACTCTTTCGCGGTCAAATTAGAAAAGTGCCGGACCACTTCATTCGCGAATTCATATATCCCCATGACGTCAAGGAACTGGAACTCTCTCCCAGCCTCTATCTTTCCCAGCACCTATGATCTTCAAACCTTCAAAACCAGGGTGCATAGACACCTACGTCTACACCCTCTCACTTAAACAACTTTCCCTTCTCTTCAGTAATGCAAGGGTCTTTCGAGATCCATAGGGGCTACATCTTTACTGGTGCACCCCTTCTTGCATTCGATTGCATTAAAAAAAAAAAAAAAAAAAAGCTGAGAAAAAATGAAAAAATTTCAATATCCACGCGACACTGATCACATAAAAAATAATATTTATAATTAAAAAGACTGATAATGAGGGCCAAGCCTTCGAAACTATAGTCTCAAACAAATAAATAATATATATATAATTTCGATATAAATGTGTGTATGTTTATTTGCATCAAGCAGAGGACAGCCTCTTTGTTTCTCTTTATGAATCTAACAACTCTGCTACTATCGGCAAAATAAAAACTTTTCAATTGGATCTCTGTATCATAGCACGGCACGGCCCTGGGAAAGGTCATTTATAAAGCTTACCGGGCAGTCAGCTCACACCATCGAGACACCTGAGGTGATTTTTTGAAAAATATTCCAACTATTTTCAAAAAAAATTTTAAGAAAAATAATAAAACCGACTTCAAAAAAATTAAATGCAACAAATAAAATACACTAAAAGGTATAAAATAATTAATATCTTATTTAGTTACAACTAAACTACGAAATATTAAGATGAAATTACTTTTTGAAGTTGGTGCCAAACAAACTATACCTATAAGCGAGCGTACCCACCAAACGTACTAAGTAAGATCCGTCGAGTGCGATTCATAAAAGGTATATGTTTGGCACCGACTTAAAAAAGTAATTTCATCTTAATATTTCGTCGTTTAGTTGTAACTAAATAAGATAATAATTATTTTATACCTTTTAGTGTATTTTATTTGTTGCATTTAATTTTTTTGAAGTCGGTTTTATTTTTTTCTTAAAAATTATTTTTATTTTTCTCTTTTTAGTGATGTTATTAATAGTGATCATATCATCAGAACTTGACCAAATTAATATGCCACCATTCCTAAGATACCCCTTTCCAATAAAAAAAGAATCATCGAAATCGGTTCATAAACAAAGAAGTTAGGCCTGAAGAAACCTAACAAAAAAGGTCTAATACCTATGAAAAAATGGGACCAATCGGAAGGTAGACTGAACCCAACGCAAATTTTTTTTCAAAATCGGTTCACAATTGGCGGAGATATGAGGTAACATAGGCACAAAAAAAAAAAAAAATTCAGTCTAATAGAGAACCTCCTCCTTTTTTGAAGTCGGTTAAAAAAGATGCTCAAATTTTTAGTTTTACTTTAACGATGGAATTTAGTTAGAATTTAGATAGATCTTTAGTTTTATTTTTTATAATATTCATATGGGTAAAAATGTTTTTATTCCATATTACTAGGATCTCTTTGCCAATACTTTAGCTATTGGTTGAAAAGTACCAAATATAAGAATCAAATATTTACGTTCTTTTCATTCGCCGTTCAATAAATCAGCATTGAAATAGAAATTCATTATTTTGTAAGGGATGTATTTCATACATAGGAAAAAATGGAACATGTTGCCCCCTTTAATCGATTAAGTGCAAACCCTCGACGCCACCCTTGGCTTAGTAATGTTAGTCGAGTTGCTTCGATAAATTTGGGTTGTCGGGTGCAGAATCGCTTTTAGCGGTGGGGTGGAAGTTGCCAGGGTGGAAGTTGGAGGTGCTATCGATGCCAGCAGCAACGTCTATCATGACGGAGGTCCTTTCTTCCACTTGGCAATCGGACCCTTCGACCTCCCCCAAATGGGGCTGTTCCTCCAGTTGCAGTTTCCATCTCGTTTTCCTACACTCGGATCGCCTCACGCGTGTCAACATTACGAGGACTCGAGGCCATGACGTTACTTCCGCTTTGAATCAAGTTTGCCCCGGATGCGCCCGAGGCAAAAGAGAGATCTGTTACTAAAGGAAGGGTTCTTAAGAGAAAGATGTCGGCAATAAATGTTTCATCCAATTCAATTAAAATAAAGAACTCATTTTAAAAGCAATAAAATACGACACAAGATCAAAGAAAATTCATAATAAAAATATGTAGGTGTATTAAATAAAAAAATAATAATACTCTTTTATTTCAAAATGCAGTGACAAGAAGAAATATAATAAAAACTTACTGACTTGCCTCTTGTATGGTCGCACAGTTTCCACTGAGGAAGAGATGCCGCAAGCGCTCTCGAAATATTTGGATTAACCATTTGAATAATAAAATAAATTACTGGAAAGAAGCAATTCAATTTATTTATCCTTTAACAATAAAAAATTAAAAAATAATATTAATATACTTCTCGATTTGTTTTAGGCAGAGAGGAACAAAAGATGATCTCAACAATTCTCCTGAAAAACCTAGGATGGGCAATATCGTGGACTTTGTAGCCAGATGTCTCACAGTGAAGAGAAGCGATATAGTCATTGGAGCTACAGTCTACAGTAGTTACTAAAATGGAGTAAATAATAATACTCTTTTATTTCAAAATGCAGTGACAAGAAGAAATATAATTTTTCTTGTTTCCTGAAAAATTTCATATTCAGATTAGTGATGGTAGTCCAGTAAAATGGTGTTCAAATGGCCCTCTATGGAGAAAGTTTTGGGGTAGTCCAAATCTGAGGTCTCGCACCCAAATTTCGTGACGCAACATTGTTGAAAATTTCCATATTCCGCTTATAACTCGAAAACTATCAACTTTTCGAAAATAACCTTCCTATTCAAAATGAAAGTTCATAAAATTTCCTACAAAGTTCATTATTTAGGGTTTTCTCCAACCAACCGTTCGGGCTCAAGCGCAAAAGCCAAATTTTCGACCTCGGCAGCCTTCTCGAGTCACTCAAAAACTCGCACTTTTTTTAATATTTTCCCATTTTGACCATGAAGCAGCACGGTTTCGACAAATAGTTTTCTATAAATTTCCTGTCATGGAAAATTCTGGATATCTATAAATCTAAGAGTTTTAACAAAAAAGTGGTACAAGTAAACGTTGTAAACGTTCAAGTCAACACAATTTCCTAGAGAATGAGATAGGAATCAGGATTCTAGGATGAGTGGTTTTCATTTTATGAAGGAAAAATTGCATTTTTTTCAAAACTTCAACCTCATTGCGGCACGGATTACCATTTATCAATTAAGATGAAACTTTGTTTCAATTATCGCCAGACGTAGAAATCTGGAAGAAGAAGAAGCTATTTAAGACAATTTCTAAACTTCTTCAAGTTCCATACCCAATCGAAAATCGGCGATTACATTACATCTCCATTATAATTTTCCTGGGGAAATTTTTCACAGGGGTAGTTTCCCGTTGCCTTGCCCAGAATTTCTTTACAGAACAATTTCAATTTATATTCTTCTTTCTTCCTTGTCTTCGTCTCTTCTGTATTTTTTCACCTTCTTTCCCTATTCTTTGCATTTCTTCGTCTTTCCAGACTCTTCAATTTTAATCATTTATCTTTATTGTTAGAGTACGTGGCTGTGATGAAACTGTATTAGATGAAGGAGGAGGTATCAGCCAAAGATGGAATCACTGTGTTCAATAAAACACCTTTAATAAAACGTTTCGGCCTGGATTTTATTTGGCCATCTTCAGTTAATTAGGAGTTATACACTAAATACTGTACACATATGTGACAAGGCTTGGTTCGATCAGATATATGTACCGCATTTTGTGTATAACTCCTAAATAACTGAAGATGCCCAAATAAAATCCAGGCTGAAACGTTTTATTAAAGGTGTTTTATTGAACACAGTGATTCCAACTGATACCTCCTCCTTTATCTAATTAATAATTTATCTTTTATTCTCGAAGTATGTGTAGAAAATACATAAATATTTCCCGCGCCCCCCCATTATTACTCGTATCCTTTAATGTCTTCTAAAAATTCCTATATGATTTATAATACTGTAATTTTTTAGAATTAATTTACATTGCATTCAACTTCTATTTAATATATATATAAGGAAGTCCATTAATTTAATTAATTAATTTTTATTCTTCTCTGAATGAGATAATTTTGTTTGGCTGTTTTATTGTAGCTCGCTCAAAATATAAATTTAACTTGTTTTTATAGAAAAGAACAAATGCATTCAAACAACTTATGCAGTTAAATCCAGATAATAAGTTGAAAATATAATTACTAAACTAGAAACATCGACTTAAAACAGAGTTTCAATACTCAGTACGTCCGGGAGGCAGGAAAATAATAATAATAATAATAATTTATTAGCTCATTATGCTTAGCTTAACGTCTGGAACGTGAAAAAAATCATTTTGAATCATTATTTTTCTATCTGTGTGTCAGATTTCGAAAACAGTAAGTCACAGAAAGTTCTTTCTTGTGCAAAATTTTTTGAATTTCCAATACTAAACTGATTATATTTTTAACTTTTGGGTTTAATTTAGAATTTCTGAACGAGATTTTAGAGCGATGTGGTATTATGAACATAAATAAACCTCCCCTCCTATATGGAATATCAACATATCTATTAAAATCTTTGATTTGACTTTTTTTTATTAGGTGACCAGAGGCCATTCTCTTTAAATTACATAAAAAAAAATTATAAACCACTTTACAATAAAACTCAAAAAACAAAAGGAATTACAAATTACCAAATTAATAGATTATACATAATTCTTACATACACATATAAAATATATGTTAAAAAAAAATTAAAGTAACAAAATAAATAATATTAATAACAAAGTACTCTTTAGATCTTGATATTAGCACGGATGAAAAATTGATGCACTGCTTTAACTAAATTCTTGGTGGGATTTTTCAAAACTTGTTCGATGCGTTGAGGGGATCTCTAAAGTTTGATTTGACTTAAATTCATTTTCGTTAATAAATAAACAATTTTTAATTAAGTTTATTATTTATAATTAGGGCAGTTCTAACATGAGACCATACCGAGTTTTAAACAAGTTTTCGCTTTTTCATTTCACTGCATCTTTTGAATCCCTAGAAAATGAATTTGTTTCTGAAAATGAGACATTAATTTGGAATCAAGTAAAAATAATAAATTTAAAAATATTTAAATATATATATGACGTGAAGTTTCTTAGGCTATCAATTTTAAGCCGGAAAGTTCCGACTTAATTAGTTTCGCCACATCAATCAAGACCTGATAGTTCAAGAATAAAACTCACTATCAACAAATTTCCAAGCGTAATCATCTCCCAAAAACTTTATCTTAAAAGGCTATATTTAAAATGATTATATCTTCAAGATCAGTTTCTCTTAGCCAACACAAATCATCTCGCTTTATTAAAACCATAAACAAAAACTCCTCTTAAATATGGAATTCCCTCAAAGTCTTGTTCAAGAAAGCTGGGCATTACAGAGAAATAGCAAAAGAAAATTGACGATAAAGGGTAATATATTAGTAGCTTCTAGTATATTAGTATCTAGTACTTATATTATTTATAGCCATCTCTTAATAAATTAGAAACAGATTTTTAATACAAATTTGCCCATTGTTTTTAAGGTTATTTCAAACATAAATTATCGTCGTTAATAGTTCTTGATTAAGCAGATTTTTACAATTAAGGACCATGAATAATGAAAACAATTATTAATTATAGTTACCGACGTTTCCTGCTTTTATTTATACTTCTAATGAGCATTTCATTGTTTTAATTTTGTATGCATATGGAGTCACTTTTATTCATAAATTCATGTCTTTTAAAAAAGTTATAGCTATTGATTTATCAATATAAGCGACTCCATATGAATAACGGAATAGGCATTAAAATTACAGCCTGATGAAGTTCAAATAAAAGGTCGAAACTTAACTAACTAATTAATAAGCGTTTTCATGGAACATGGTCCTTATTCCAAATAACCTGCTTAAATAAATGATATTTATTGTTATTTGAAAAAATAAAAATTAGAGTTATAATATTAATAATATATGAATAAAGAAATACGCATTAAAACTATAGCTTGATGAAGTCCAAATAAAAGGTCGAAACTTAACTAACTAACTAATAAGGGTTTTCATGAAACATGATTCTTATTCCAAATAATCTGCTTAAATAAATGCTATTTATTGTTGTACTAGATGAAGGATGAGGTATCAGCCAAAGATGGAATCACTGGGTTCAATAAAACACCTTTAATAAGACGTTTCGGCCTGAATTTTATTTGGCCATCTTCAGTCAATTAGGCTAAAAAATTTTTTTACAAAAAGATATTGATTGATATATTTTATACAAAATTATAAGTTGACCAAATCGGTTGTTTATACTTAGTTATACACAAAATGCGGTACACATATGTGATCGAACCAAGCCTTGTCAAAAATAAAAATTTTTTTTAGCTTCATGTAAATTTATAACGTGCCTGGGCCCAAAAGTTTCGGAATGAAAGTAATGAGTTTATATAAATTTTTTCTATATATTACATTATAATTAAATATTTGACCCTTATGGGAGGTCATCATAAATCTCATCATTATTTATTTACAAACAAAAGTCCAAATTAGAATTTAATTACTTTTAAATTACAGAATGGGGATTTGATTATGGAATTGAAATAATTATCGGAAAAGAGGTTTTTTATTTAATTAGTTTTTTCCTCTTATTAAAAACAAGGACTAAAAGATGATCAAGGACAGTCGATGGTGGAGAAGTAATCTCTGGAATCGAAGCTCAAAAACAATGTATGCATAAATTCACGTAAAATAATTGGTTTAACTTTTAAATCACATGGATTGGGGAATCAATATGGAATTGGAATAATTATCGGAAAAGAGGTTTTTTTATTTAATTAGTTTTTTCCTCTTATTAAAAACAAGGACTAAATAAATGATCAAGGACAGTCAATGGTGGAGAAGTAATCTACGGAGTCGAAGCTGAAATACAATGTATACATTGATCATGTAGAATAATTGGTTTTAAATCACATGCATTTCTTCCATTCAATCAAATTATACAATTCTTATCAAAAAATCCCAAAAAGGTTTTTATATATTAAGATCAAGAGAACTACTGTTGGCTCATATCACACAAGATAGATGTGTAAATATTGGATACAACATACAATCTCTTTTAAAATTGATAGCCTTTTCACCTGCTATTTTTATATATAGCATTTCGGCTATGGATCTTTTATAGTAATTATCAATCTTGACCAATATTCGCGCATTATTGTAATCAAAAGAATGACTATGTTCAGCTGCATGGGTGGAGAGTTCTGTGTTGTTCTTTTTATTTCGAACACTTAATTTATGTTCATATACCCTAATTTTTAGTGAACGTAAACTTTGCCCTATATAGGTGCTAGAATTTGGTGGACAATCTAGACAGTTAATTTGATAGACAATATTATTACATAATTCTCTAGGGGTTGGATCTTTATTATTAAATAAAAATTGAATATTGTCTATATTTTTGTGGACAATATTCACGTTGTAAATTTTAAAAAGTTTTCTTATTTTTTCGGATATGCCGTGAATATAAGCAACAGAATAGTATGGTCCGACTTGATTATTTGAATTACTATTATTATTATTTGTTAAAATGTTAACATTGTTATTTAAATTATTTTGTTTAGTTGAGAATTCTCTGATTGTCCTATTAATAATGTGCTTAGAGTAATTATTTGATACAGCCATTCTCCTCAAAAAATAGTTCAGACTATTGATCTTATATAGGAAAGGTATATTGGAGAGGTAGTTGGATATCCTTCCACTATTTGAAGCCTATTTATTGTTATTTAAAAAATAAAAATTAGAGTTAAATGTATTAGGCCTATTATCTGAGATAATATACATATGGATATATCGTAACTTAATGCTTTGAAAATCTGAGAATTTTTTCAATTAAATTGTAAATCGCTTGAGAAAATTTAATTTATACACTACATTATAAATTTAAAGCCGTTTTCAACGTATGTATAGTTCAACTTATTTCAGTCTATCGATCTATTCTCAGTTTTGACTTTAGAAAAATCACTACCTCTGATATAATAATGATTAGGAAAACTATTCATTTCAAACATTTTCTTTAAAAAATACTAAGTTAAGCGAATCTCGAGATTTTGCTATTGCTAGGAATCTTAAAATTAAATTAGGTATTTGGTATCTTTTATCTCACTTTTATTGGAATGTTCTGATTAATGTTTTTTTTAGATAATATCTAAAGTTTGTATCATGATCGAATAAGATCTTTGATTCTCGGTCTTTCAGTTCTTAGTAACGTGAATTTAGATCTTTAGGAAAATACCGTGATTCTAAATACAATAACTGCAGATTTATTATCTGTAGAATCAGTAGCCGCACTAATTTGTTCAAAATGTATAATATTATTGCATACAATAAATAGCAAAAGATTTTACTCTTAGAATTTATGTCGAATTAAAATTTTTAAACAGAAAACAAAATTCCTCGTTTATTTTTAGTTACGTATTACTCTTTATTGTTGAAACACGCCTCTGAAGTTTTTACATTTTTACTTTAGCATACAGGGTATTAATTAATTTGTTTGTTAGTTAGTTAGTCTGTGCGTTACCAAATTTTTGTGGACGAGCTAGCTCAAAAACTACTGGGAATATCGAAACCAAATTTCACACGTAGTTTTGGTCCATTGAGATTAAGAGCTGATTAGATTTTAGTGCATATCGACCCAAAATTAAGGGGAGTGGAGGGGGTTGAAAATTAAAAATCTAGGCCGTTTGAGCAAACTCAACCAAATTTTGTATACATAATCAGTGGACCCCCGAAGCCTAAAAATGCAAAAACTAACCGTCCAAAATGGGGGGGGGGGGTATAGTGTCAAAAAATGAAAATCTTGAGTAGTATCCAGAATAAAAATGTAAAAAGTAACCCCCCCCCTACATGATTATAAATAATTTTAGGGGCCAGGTTGTATGGTAAAGTCAAGTGGATGGCCACATCAGAACACATCAGCTTATTAGGGATATCAAGACAAAACAATCTTACCCTTGTGGTGTCATGCACTGTAGCAGAAGAAGACAAAACAATTTGTTGTCATAAAGATGTTATAGCTCTAACTAGAAATTATAACCCTTTAATCATTTTAAGCATTAATTTTTCTTCATAAATCAGTAATTCTTATGTTCTGTGTATTATCATTTCATAAGAATCCCCTTTTCAAACAACCCCTTTTATATTCAAACTTTTCGAACAACTCTGTAGAATAAAAGCTGGATTTGCACAAACTTATCTATTATATTTCTCTTATAGAATGTTCAGTCAAATCCATCATTTGAAAATGAATCATAAAATTAATGAGCATCATTATTAGTAATAGTATCAGAAAAAACATCCCTAGTGAACCGATCGAATTTATTTTCCCTCTTTTCTAAGAGACTAGCTTCAAATAACTCAATCTTATAATTAACATCGTTTTAATTTCTTTGGTCAAGAGATTCCTTATTTATATGGGGTGCATGATACAGGGTGCAACAAGCAGATCCGACCAGTCATCGTAATGAGTCGTTTTAATTGGAAGGCGTCCCTTCTTTACTCGTTAATTTGTCGTGGCCCTGTGACTTCTAATAGAAAAAGACTCCACGAGAAACATGAAGGGAGATTGAATTCAATTTCAAAACCAACCCCACACTCTCATCTCAATGATAAGGGTAGTTACCCTGAATCGACATCCGTCTTTGAACCATGACCGTTTCGCTTAAGTGAATCTCCCTTGAGTGACTTAAAGGGAACGAGAGAACTTCGATATCATCTATAGACATACATATATACATTTCCTTCTAGAATTAATTACAATTTTATTAGTATAAATGAACAAAATATATATATTATTAATAACAGAATAATCAATTTACATTTAACGAAATTAAAACTTATTTTTCGAATCAGTTCAAAATGACTTTCAATAATTATCCATGCAATTTTGTTTATTATAATAATTCTTTCTCTTTACTTTTTTTCTTTCTTATTTAATTCATTACCATTTTCATTCTGTAAATTCATATTCATTTTATCATCCATTCTTTCAAAATTTTCCCACTAAAATTTAAAAAAATGATTAATAAAATAAATAAATTATATATATAAAAAAAACTAAAAAAACATGCTTCCAAAAAGTACAAAATAATATAATACTTAATCAAAAAGTGTGGGGCGCAGAAACTTTTAATTAATTTCTACAAGTGCACTACGAATTTTAATTAAGTATTATATTATTTTGTACTTTTTAGAAGCATGTTTTTTAGTTTTTTTTTTAAATATAATTTTTTTTTACTTTTTAGTCTTAATTATTTTTAAACAGAAAAGTTTGTGGAACAGAATGAAATGTATTTATTTTTATTATTTTTAAATAATTTCATTTAAATTGGGTAGGTAAATAATTATTTATATAGAGAAATGTTTGGGGGATTTAACAGAACAAAAGTCACATTGGTAGATAGATAGATACAAGTGAACGATGTAAAAACAACAATGTTGTAAATATGGACATGGGAAGGTAGTATTTATTGCTCAATGATTAAATAATTGTAAAATAAAAAATAATATTATAAATTTTAATTTGTAAATAAAACATTTTGTTCAAAAAAATTGTATGTAATTAAAGTAATTTGAAGACTAAATTTTTCTAGGACGTAAATAAATTTTTTTTATTCAATTCTATATTATTAGAAAAAATTACAGATTTTAAATAATTCTCGGTCGAAGACAAAATATTTAAAAAACAAATGCAACATTGTCTGTTTTAAAAAATAATATTAATATACTTCTCGATTTGTTTTAGGCAGAGTGGAACAAAGATGATCTCAACAATTCTCCTGAAAAACCTAGGATGGGCAATATCGTGGACTTTGTAACCAGATGTCTCAGAGTTTCTGAAGAGAAGCGATGTCTACAGTAGTTACTAAAATGGAGTAAGTAAATACAAGTCTTATGGTTAATTGTCAATTAAAATGTGACAGAATGTGTCAAAGGGGTAGGGGGGGGGGGGCTAAAAATCTTGAAATTCATGTGACGTAATTTATAAACGGCCCTAAGTTGATATATCGACTTGAAATTTTCCAAATATTTATAATTTTCAACGTAGGCAATAACATGAAGAGAAAAATTTAATTTTCTACCATTTTGGAAATTTTTGAAAATCTTGAGTGACCTCTTAAAATGTTTTAATTGAGCTGATTTTCCGTGAGCATTTTAAAAAATGTGAAATTAACATATTTTCACTCGAGATAAAAAATTAAAAATATTCATTTTTTGGGCCATACCTATAAACAATATAACGTATGTTTATTTACACCAAGCAGAGAACAACCTTTTTTGATTCCTTCTCATTAATCACCAACTGTACTACTTTCGTCAAACTAATCTTTCCAAGTAAAGTAATAATTCGAAAGTTTATAATGGGAATTAAGGACAAGTTTTTTTTGTGATTTTTGTATTTTTCAACAAACGTATCGTCGTCTTTGCCGAGTTCTTCAGGGCTTCTACAATTATAAGAAAATTATTAATAACAAGTTGCACAAGTACATTTTAATTTCAGACCAATATAGAAACATGTTTGGCCTGAAATGATAATTTACCTACCCTTGCAACTTTTTATTAATAATGTTCTTATAATTGAAGAAGCTCCTGAAGAAATCGTCAAAGTTGACGAAACGTTGGTTGAAAAATAAAAAAATCACACAAAAGAACTTGTCATTAATTCGCATTATAAACTTTAGAATTAATACACATTTTGGACGGAAATGATAATAGTGAAATGATAACTATCTGGCCGTCATTTCTCTTTTTTATAGATACTAAAATCAAAAATCCCTCCAAAGACAAATACACGATTTTCTAGGACTCAACTCCCCTACGCGCTTAAATTCGATATTAACCGAACAAACGCATTCGCCAACTCGTTTATCCCTATGACATCTAAAGACTGGAACTCCTTCCCCCGACCGTCTTCCCAGCAGCATATAACCTTCAATCTTTCAAGAAACATCCACGAATACCTTCAACTCCGACCCAATCCCTGAAACTCTTCTTATTTCCAAGATACTAGGGTCCATCGCGGACTTCAGAGGTTTAACCTTTTCGGTGCAACTTCTTCTTGTATCAGTATCATTATAAAAATAAGCTGACTTGTTCTGATTTGCCCATCCACTTGACTTTACCATACAACCTGGCCCCTCACTTATATTTAATAAAATTATTTATAATCATGTAGGGTGTGGGGGGTTAGTTTTTCCATTTTTAGATTACTGGCCCACTGATTATGTATACAAAATTTGAATGAGTTTGGTAGAAGGGTCTTCATTTTTTGACCATACACCCCCTCCCCCGTTTTGGGCGATTAGTTTTTGTATTTTAAACTTCTAGGGTCCCACTGATTATGTATACAAAATTTGGTTGAGTTTGGTAAATGGCCAAGATTTTCATTTTTTGACCACCTCCCTCCCCATTTTTGGTGAGTTAGTTTTTGGATTTTTAGACTTCTGGGGTCCCACTGATTATGTATAGAAAATTTGGTTTAGTTTGCTCAAATAGCCTATGTTTTTAATTTTTAACCCACCCTCCACTCCCATAATTTTGGGTCGATATGCACCAAAATCTAATCAGCTCTTAATCTCCATGGACCAAAACTACGTGTGAAATTTGGTTTCGATATTCTCACGTAGTTTTTGAGCTAGCTCGTCCACAAAAATTTGGTAGCCCCCAGACTAACTAATAGACATTTTGACAAAACAATTATCATTTCGAAAAATATAATTTTTTCGATGTTTACTTATTAGGTCTTTTTGTAGACCGAAATGCCATGGTTTTGCTCAATTTTTTTAATCAAAATAGTTTCAGCCGTTTTTGAGATATTTCGAAAAAAGAAGGAAAAAACCACTTTTTTCATACACGATTACAATACTTGAACATGCCCTGTATGGTAAAGTATAAAGTAAAAAGTTTATTGGGCCAGAAACAAGAACAAGAATAAAAGCCTAGTCCTTTTCTTCATTAAATTGATAATAATAATATTTAAAGAAGGCTAATAGAACTAATCAGCTATAGCCCGGAAATATAATTCAATTTAATTCCTTTCTCTAATAAGATAGAAAATTCCAAAAATTTTCATCGAACGATATTAAAAGCTGGAAGGGTAGAAAAGCGAAAGGATGGTTGGTGGACGAGCAAGCAGTAACCCCGGGCGTGTTCCTCTCCAATTCCGAATCCGGGAAACCCCTTTCATTCACACTCCTTCACAGGACTCACAAGTAATGTGCATTCATTAATTCGAGTTAGCCGCCCGACACTCGTTACATTGTAATTTTAATTTAATTAAATCTGAAATCACCCTCAGGTTTCGGTCTGTTCCAGCCCTTCCACTAGGTGTAGGGAAGGTTAAGGGTAAGGGGTGGTTCGGAGATAGCATTGAGTGTCCAGGGGGGCGGAAACAAGACACCCGACGACGAGAGGGTGGTAGACAAATGGTGCAAAGGCGAATTTGCATCTGGCATCCTCTGTTCAAATGAACCCCCACCACCTCTTTTAACTCTCTTCCAACATTTGATTACAGATCCTACCGTTTATTATATCAATAAGTGTCACCTTCAACCTATCAATTTATATCCCTCATCTTCTTTCCTGCCTACCGAATTCAGCATATTAGAGAAGATGAAACCGAATACAATAGACTTACGTCTTGAAAATTACTTTAGATTATAAAATAAAATGCACGAAAAAGTGAATACTTTTTCAATACTAGGTACGCCTTTTTATTTATAGATACTACTACTCTGCTCCCTTTGGCACGCCTTCTACATCTAGGCACCCCGGGCGGGTTGCCCTGGCTGGCAGACTCTCGAGACGGCCAAAAGTTCTCGTTTTAATATTTATTTAACGCATTGTTAAGCACTGACCATTTAGATTATAAAATAAAATGCAGGAAAAGTGAATACTTTTTTCAATACTACCCTAGTAGCACAATGTTTCAAACTATATAGTAAGTATATAGTGCCTATATAGAATCACGAAAATCTACCTAGAAGGCGTGCTTAGCCAATGCGTTAAATAGATATTAAAACGAAAACTTTTGGCCGACTCGAGACCCTGCCAGCCAGGGCAACCCGGTCGGGAGCCTAGGTCAGAAGGTGTGCCAAAAGGACCAGGTAGTGCATCTATAAATAAAAAGTTCGTACTTACCCTAGTAGCAATAATGTTTCAAACTATATAGTAAGTATATAGAATGCCTATATAGAATCACGAAATTCTAGTATAGTTACTATATAGTTTGAAACATTGTTGCTACCAGGGTAGGTACGACTTTTTATTTATAGATACTACTACCTGGTCCTCGGCACACCTTCTCGTACCCTAGGCTCCCTGACCGGGTTGCCCTGGCTGGCAGGGTCTCGAGTCGGCCAAAAGTTTTCGTTTTAATGTTTATTTAACGCATTGGCTAGGCACGCCTTCTAGGCACCTCTTTTCTCCAGCCAACTTGTAGTATTTTCGAAAAATGCCTCTAAAGAACTGTTAGAGAATAGCCATTTTTATGGCTTTGGACAGTCCATATTAAACAGAAGTTTCAGCTAAAATCACCTAGATGGATCCGGACTTTTGATTGTCCGAGTGTCAAAAAGCAATCCGGCCCTTTGGATTGTCCTCAAAACTGAAACTACTCTTATATGGCATTACGTTTAAAATCACTAGACAGTGCCTAATTGTAAAATATGATTTTATCTTCAAGTGAAATATACATAGATTTACCATATATCAGATTGATTTGCCTGGAAGTACAAGCATTAGCCTTAATTGAATTTTTGCGACAGGGTGAATACAACCCATCTAACATAAAGTACAAATTATCCACATTATCTTGGATTCATTAGTTAACAACTTTTAGTGATTTTGTTTAGAAATCTTAACTCTAAAACTATCGGCACTTTTCCGCATAGTTAATGCTAGTATAATACTCTAACTATAGAGGATAATTTTTTCAAATATTTTTTTAAGTGAATAGGTAGTAATTTGTTATTAAAAAAATAATTTTTATAAAAAAAATAAAATAAAACAGACTTCAGAAAACTTAAATGCAACAAATAAAATAATAATAACTTAAAAATAAAATCCACTAAAAGGTATAAAATAATTATTATCTTATTTAGTTACAGCTAAACGACGAAATATTAACATGAAATTACTTTTTGAAGTCGGTGCCAAACAAACTATACCTATAAGCGAGCGTACCCGCCAAACGTACTAAGTAAGATCCGTCAAGTGCGATTCATAAAATGTATATGTTTGGCACCGACTTCAAAAAGTAATTTCATGTTAATATTTCGTCGTTTAGTTGCAACTAAATAAGATAATTATTTTATACCTTTTAGTGGATTTTATTTTATTTTTAAGTTATTATTATTTTATTTGTTGCATTTAAGTTTTTTGAAGTCGGTTTTATTTTTTATAAAAATTATTTTTATTTTTCTCTTTTTAGTGATGTTATTAATAGTGACTTAATATAATACCTTGCATGCACCTCGTAAGAGAAAGCGTCAGGCGAATGAATCAGAAAATGATAATAAAATTCAATTCATAAATATAGAAATTCTCTCGAAACGTTTGCGGGTTTTAAATGAATGTTATAAGATTTTTTTTATAAAGATTTTATTTGTCATAATTTCGATTATTTGCTCATAAGAATTGGAGATTTACGTTATTTCGTCGTTGATTATATCATCAGAACTTGACCAAATTAATATGGCACCATCCCTACGATATCCCCTTTCCAATAAAAAAAGAATCATCAAAATCGGTTCATAAACAAAGAAGTTAGGCCTGAACAAACCTAACAAAAAAGGTCTAATACCAATGAAAAAACGGGACCAATCGGAAGCTAGACTGAACCCAATGCAAATTTTATTATCAAAATCGCTTCACAATTGGCTGAGATATGAGGTAACATAGACAAAAAAAAAAATCAGTCGAATAGAGAACCTCCTCCTTTTTATGAAGTCGGGTTAAAAAAAATCGTTAATGTCCTTTTGGATACTTTTCTTTTAATCTGAAGCGATCGAAGTTCTTATTTCTTTTTGCTTCTTTAAAGCTAAAGTCTTCGACATCCATTCCAATTGCCGCGTCCACATCTGCAGGCCGAGCCATACAACTTTTAAGTAATGGTGTAAATAAGAAGCGAATGTCCAACAGTGATAAAGGGACCGGAGTTGGACACAAAGTGGAATCTAATTGAGTTCCGGCAAGTCGTGGAAGATGGGTAGCGGGGTGGCTTGAGGGTGGACCAAACCGGAAGTCAACGATCCGGGATAAATCGCGTACATTTGTGAGCTCAACTCCTTTCTGGCCGAGGCGATGAATCGGGAATCGTCCCGGAAAGTCCCTGACTTTGATGTTGGAGGATTTATCTCGGCTAGCCGCAAAGACACGTGTTCCAAGGGTGCCGGAGCCCCACCAATTAGCCTCAAGCAAGATTTATCGTATTGACCAATTTTCATTATGTTGCACTAACTCACTAACATTTCTTCTTTTATTACTAATGCTATAAATGAGTTTCTCAAAACTAATAAGTAATTTAAAATAAATTTTCAAAGAAATGAAACTGGTTAGATACTCTTGCCGTTTTCTACTAAATACACTCGCACCGCACTCGAGCGTTCTGACTATGTGTACTTTAAAGTAATTCGTTCGTGACAATCCACACAACAAGTTTTAGCCTCGTAATCCCTCTATACATATGAACGGTACTAAAATTTTAGGTTATGTTTTTTAACGTGACTGTACTTTTCACACTACTATATCCTCTTTATGAATGGATCGTTTCCAAGCCACTGATCTTATATCCCCTCCACTAAAAATAATCGCCCAAATATGTTTTTTTTTTATTTTTTATCAAAACTACGAGTTAAATAATTTCAATTTTTTTAAGTTACTCCGAATATATTATTCTAACAAATATTAGTTTTTCATCAAGATGTTGAAGGTCCTTCAATGAAAAAAATACAAATAATGATCATTTCCCCAACCTTTCCCAATCTACCATATGTAAAAATGTCATTTTTAATTGCAATTATTTCATGTTTGGTGTGGTAATCGTCTTCAAATTTTAACAGTGTTTATTATGCTTTTAATGACTTATATTCCAAGTTTCGAAGACTTCTTGAATAAGATTGAAATCATTTTTGGAGACGGACTGATAAGTGAAATTGAGTGGTATTGATGAGGCAGTCCAAAAAAAGATTTTTTTTTCTTTTCTTTTATTGGCCTCGGGAACATAAGAAGAAAATAATTTATACTATCTTTTTATTCATATAGGTTTATGAATAAACATATAATATTCTTGCCACTTGTCGATGACTTAGCCCTTGATTAATTAGGCACACAATTTGAACTAATTGTGAATGTATTAATTAAGATTTTTAACCGACTTCAAAAAAGGAGGAGGTTCTCTATTCGACTGATTTTTTTTTTTTTTTTTGTGTCTATGTTACCTCATATCTCCGAAAATTGTGAACCGATCTTCTTAGGGATGGTGCCATATTAATTTGGTCAAGTTCTGATGATATGATCAACGACGAAATAACGTAAATCTCCAATTCTTATGAGCAAATAATCGAAATTATGATAAATAAAATCTTTTATAAAAAAATCTTATAACATTCATTTAAAACCCGCAAACGTTTCGAGAGAATTTCTATATTTATGAATTGAATTTTATTATCATTTTCTGATTCATTCGCCTGACGCTTTCTCTTACGAGATGCATGCAAGGTATTATATTAAGTCACTATCAATAACATCACTAAAAAGAGAAAATAAAAATAATTTTTATAAAAAAATATAAAACCGACTTCAAAAACTTAAATGCAACAAATAAAATAATAATAACTTAAAAATAAAATAAAATCCACTAAAAGGTATAAAATAATTATCTTATTTAGTTACAACTAAACGACGAAATATTAACATGAAATTACTTTTTGAAGTCGGTGCCAAACATATACATTTTATGAATCGCATTTGACGGATCTTACTTAGTACGTTTGGCGGGTACGCTCGCTTATAGGTATAAGTTTGTTTGGCACCGACTTCAAAAAGTAATTTCATGTTAATATTTCGTCGTTTAGTTGTAACTAAATAAGATAATAATTATTTTATACACTTTTAGTGGATTTTATTTTATGTTTAAGTTATTATTATTTGATTTGTTGCATTTAAGTTTTTTGAAGTCGGTTATATTTATTTTTTTTATAAAAATTATTATTTTTATATTATTGTTGAATTTTAAGCCCAGTATCCGAAACGCATATTTTGCACTCGGGTTCGAATCCGTAAGCGGCGAATCCTTCTGACATATAAAACAAATATATCTACTAAGATCTAAAATTGCCCTTCTTATATTTTTATAAATTTTAAAAGAAATAATTATTTTTGAGTTTATTTCTCTTTTCTTTAGCTTCCCTTAAATTCATGATTTCAATAAACAACGAAATAGGTCAAAGCTAGTAAGCCATGAAATGGAACCAATCGACTGTGAAGATCTTCCAACTGTATCTGATGTCATCCATCACTAGACCAGGAAACCTACGTATTAATTGGACTATTGAACTAAAACAGACACAAATGTCTCCCTAGAAAGATGAATAACCATATCTTAAAGAAAAGTTTAATTATCAATTCATATGTTGATTATGTGATGTCTCACTTCTAAATCTATGTTTCTTTTCCGATGGCCTTTTTTTTAAGCTAACTTAAAATATTTTTTAAATTATTATTCAGAAAGGAAGGAATAAAAAAGAATTAGAGGACGCACTGAATGGAATTAACCAAATCCTAATAGAAGAAATCAAAATGAAAATAAACAAGAATAAAACCAAGGTCCTAGTATATACAAAAAAAGAACAAACGAGACAGGAATTAAATTAACCAAGAAAACCTAGAAGGAGTTAAGGAATTCCGCTACCTAGAAGTAAAATAACATGAGATGTGAGGAGCGAAAAGGAAATTAAATCAAGAATTGCCCAAGCAAAATGGGGTTTAATTCAAAACAAAAACTACTGTGCTCCTCCTCAATCAGCTTAGAAAACAGGAAGTTGCTATTGAAGACATATGTATGGAGCATAGCCATGTACGGGTGTGAAACCTGGACAATTAGAAAAGCGGAGAGAAAGAGATTAGAGGCTTTCGAAATGTGGTGCTACAGAAGAATGATGAATATCAAATGGATGGATAAAATTACAAATGAAGAAGTTCTTGGAAGAATTGGAGAAAGAAGAACCTTGTTGAAGAGTCTGAAGAAGAGAAGAGGTCAGATGATGGAACACACACTGAGACAAGGGGGACTGCTTAGAGATATCTTGGAGGGGAGGTGGGAAAGAAAAGGGGAAGGCCCAGATTAGAATATTTCAACCAAATAATTGGGGCTATGGGATTCCAGACATTTAGAGAGGTCAAACAGCTGGCGGGGGACAGAGTCGAGTGGAGACGGATTGTTGCATCAAACCAGTCTTAGGACTGTATACTCAATGATGATGATGATTCAGAAATAAACAAATGAAACAGCATGGGAAATAGTTAATAGATTATTTTTTAATATTTCATTATTCGTGTCCATGATTAATAATTAAAGGAATCGTAGGGAGTTGGACAAGACTTTAAATTAAATTAAAGTACAAGATACAACATAGGTTTCGTTGCTGTTTTGCAACTTCTTCAGTGGCTCATTTATTATGAATTGTGATAGAAAAAAAATATTATTTGAAATATTTTTTCTCGTAGTAAAAAACCTGACAAATAAGTTTAATAAATGAGCCACTGAAGAAGTTGCAAAACAGCAACGAAACGTATGGCATATTTAATCAAAACTTGTATTTAATTTAATTTAAAGTCTTGTCCAACTCCCTACGATTCCTTTAATTATTTTTTAATTTAATTACTCTGTACGGCCGGGAGGTAGACTGGCCCTAGTACTAAATTGACACACAAAATATTGTACATATATTTTATAATTTACACTATCTTTTTATTCATAAAACCGACGATTCGGAGGATATTCCCTCCTCCTTCACTGACTTTTCAAAACCCTGAAGAAGGATGGAATAGCCTCCGAAACGTCGATTGTATTTTTTCTTTATGTTTAAAATTGTTTGAAACTTGAAGAAAGTCATTTTCAAATATGATTTTTTTCTGTCTGTAGGTATATATTCCTGTCTGTTTGCACCAAGAAAGGAAAGTTTGTTCTTATACCAAATCTAGCTGCGAGGCCGCCTTCGGCGGCCCTCTTTAGTATTTTTTTGATATTTTTTCGCTTTAGCCATTGTCACAACAGCTTTCAATCACTTATTAAGAAACTTTTTGTTTTATAAATCTCACTTTATAATGTACTTTATCTGAGATTTCTATGAGAAAATATATAGAAGCTCGGACAATGTTGCCAGATTTGTCAAACGAGCTGGGTAGTAGTGGTACATAAACAGCAAACAGTTTTGGGCTTATCAATTATGAATCCTTATTGTCGTTCTATATACTCTAGCATTAACTTTTTATTGGTATTGTCGCGAAACAACTACATTAAATAATTTGAGCAATTTATATTTTCAAAAAAATTTTGTCGGTAAAGTTTTTGACCTTTCACGGTCCGCCAGTTGCCGACCGTTGGTTTATGCCATAAGAAATACATTATTTAATTCAGATCTTACATAAATATCAAATATCCTGTTTTTATTTGTTTTTTGGGTATTTAATTAAGTGCTCCTCAAATTTTTCATATAATCAAAAGTGCTCCCTGACTTTGAAAAGAAAAGAAGCACTGCGTTAGTTCAACCTGAAGATTTTACTTAATCATATAACAATCACTTTTAAATTGATTTCGAATGATTGTTTTTTCAAATGAAAACTATTTTTTAACTTACTTCAAATAAGGAGGAGGTTCTCTATTCGACTGAATTTTTTTGTGTCTATGTTACCTCATATCTCCGCCAATTGTGAACCGATTTAAAAAGAAAAATTGCATTGGGTTCAGTCTAGATTCCCATTGGTCCCGTTTTTTTTATTGGTATTAGACCTTTTTTGTTAGGTTTGTTCAGGCCTAACTTCTTTGTTTATGAACCGATTTCGATGATTCTTTTTTTATTCGAAAGGGGGTATCTTAGGGATGGTGCCATATTAATTTGGTCAAGCTCTGATGATAATGATCAGCGACGAAATAACGTAAATCTCCAATTCTTATGAGCAAATAATCGAAATTATGATAAATAAAATCTTTTATAAAAAATCTTATAACATTCATTTAAAACCCGCAAACGTTTTGAGAGAATTTCTATATTTATGAATTGAATTTTATTATCATTTTCTGATTCATTCGCCTGACGCTTTCTCTTACGAGATGCATGCAAGGTATTATATGAAGTCACTATTAATAACATCACTTAAAAGAGAAAAATAATAATAATTAATAAAAAATTACAATACTTTACCCATGCTTCGCATTGTATAAAGTAAAAATAAAACCGACTTCAAAAAACTTAAATGCAACAAATATAAAATAATAATAACTTGAAAATAAAATAAAATCCACTAAAAGGTATAAAACAATTATTATCTTATTTAGTTACAACTAAACGACGAAATATTAACATGAAATTACTTTTTGAAGTCGGTGCCAAACATATACATTTTATGAATCGCATTTGACGGATCTTACTTAGTACGTTTGGCGGGTACGCCCGCTTATAGGTATAGTTTGTTTGGCACCGACTTCAAAAAGTAATTTCATGTTAATATTTCGTCGTTTAGTTGTAACTAAATAAGATAATTATTTTATACCTTTTAGTGGATTTTATTTTATTTATTTTTGTTGCATTTAAATTTTTTGAAGTCGCTTTTATTTTTTTTTTATAAAAATTATTTTTATTTCATTTTCACAAAGACAGAATTTTAAATTTCATTAAAAACATATTGATTTAATAAAGCAATTAAAAAATACTTCATTATTTTTTCATACTCTTGTAATTAATGCCCTATTTAGTTAGTCTTGTAAATTATATAATGAATTTAATGAGTTGGCGGAAAAACATCTCAGCTATTTTTATCTCGTTATTTTAATCGTCCCCGTTCGTGCCCCGGCCGATCATTTTTGTCTAAAATAATAAAAAAAATTACCTTTTTTTTTAATCTATGATTTAGATAAATATTAATAATAATTGAGAGAAAATTGAGGAATGGCTCTCTTTTTTGACAGACGCCTAGTTTGGCTCATTGAATAAATACCATCAAGTCTATAACTTACAATAAATTAAAAAAAAATTAGTAGACTGGCTGGTAAATAGAAATGGAATTTGATGGAGTGACACCTAGGATAATAAAAATATTTAAAAATAAACAACTTTAATTAGAATACCACTTAAAGCTTTTTTAACCAACTTTTTAAAATAATTTTCCTCTTTCTTCAGGGTTTTAAAAAGGAAGAATATTCAACAGAAAAATTCTTGTCCTCTGGATGAGATCTGTTCATTATGTGAAAAGAATTTACATAAAGCTTTTAAACCGTGAAGAAGAAGGTAAGATGTTCTGAAAAGTTGGTTGAAAAAAAATCAGCTCTTAATCTCAATATAAAATATGCATATACATATCAAATGTACTTTTGATATCTTTATTAGATTTTGAGCTAGAGTGTACGGTACACAAAATTTGGTAACTCACAACCACTCACTAACATTTTGACAAAATAATTCTTATTCTTCTTTTTAGACTGCCATACCCGAAACGGGTGTCGGCGCCTCTCCACATATACCTGTGCTGAGTGTTTTTAGTTGTTTTACACAGATATACGGGACCTTCTTTTTAACACCGGTTCCGAATGGCTAGGTTGGAGAGGTTACTTGGCAATTATACTCTTGGTAGGTTGCCATTACTTTCCAAGAACAGGCGACTGCAAATATCTCGACTCGGCCTCGAACCAGGGATCTTCGAGTCAGCGACCCAACACTCTAGCCACTGACCCACAGTCGCCTCAAAATAATTAATAATTATTATCTCTTAAAATATAATTTTCTCGATATTCACTATAGAAGAATTTATTGTAGACCGAAACCACGTGAATCCGAAATTTTTTATTCAAAATATTTTTAGCCCCTTTTTGAGATAAGTATTTCGAAAATTGAATTCTTTAAAAATGTCTATAGCTTGGCTACAACAAATGCAACATTTGACTCACTATTGCCAATTATTGTGCAAATACTTTAGTCCCCGATGAACATGCTAGTAATATTCCAATTACAATTTCTGAGGAAGAAATAATCACTGCATTAAAGGATTTGAAGCCCTCTCTCACCGTCGGCTCTGATGGTGTACCTGCTTTTATAGTCAAAAACTGTTATTTGTCTCTTATTAAATCCTTACTTATATTATTCAACCTCTCTCTTGAAGAAAAATTTCTACCTGAACTATGGAAAATATCATTTATTACTCCCGTTTTCAAGAGTGGCTCACGCAATAATATCAGAAATTACAGACCAATAGCTATAATAAGTGCGATACCAAAATTATTAGACAAGATTATGTACAACAAGATTCTTTTACTTTGCTCTGATGCGATTTCCAGTAAACACCATGGATTTGTACATTCTCTTTCAACTGTCACTAATCTTACTCTATTCACAAATTCTATTTTCCTCAGCCTTTACAAAAATACACAACTCGACGCTATTTACCTTGATTTTAAAAAAGCCTTTGACCTCATCAATCATGAAATTTTGTTGCTAAAGCTTAAGTACCTTAATCTTCCAACTAATTAATGACCTGGTCAAAGTAATTCAACATTGCAATATATTTCTATTCGCAGACGATATCAAATTGTTTTTTGACATTTCTAAAGTTTCAGACTGCAAAAAGCTACAATCCGACCTAAAAACTTAACTATCTGGTGCAAAGCAAACTTATTTTTTCTAAATTTTGACAAATGCTTCACCATTTCATTCTCAAAAAAAGAATATTTTATCTCATACAATTACTATCTGGACGATACTTCTTATTGCATTAGAGTAACTTCCATCAAACACCTTGGTGTCACATTTGACTCAAAGCTCACGTTTAATGAACATATTAATCATGTGGTTAGTAAAGCTAACCGAACTTAGGGGTTCATATTTCGCAACACTAAAGCTTTTAGGAGTATCAGATACCTATACATAAGTTTGATTAAATCTGTCGTAATGTATGCTTCAACAATCTGGAGACCGAATCAAAAAACCAACATAGCTAGACTTGAAAGAATTCAGCATAAAGTTTTGAGACATCTAGCGTCTCTCTCTGGTAGCCCTATGTCTAGATACGATCATGACTACTCGAAAATCGCTGAAACTTTCGACATGTCAACTATTCTTTCGTCTATGATTGCTTCCGACAACTTATTCACTTTTAAAATTATGTCTGATACCATTCGTTGTCCTGAGCTTAGAATTATTTTTCCACTGAACAATCCTTCGTACCCACTACGACAGAATGAACCATTCTATCCACCAGTTCCATTTACACGTCATTCCGAAACCAACCCTGTTTATAGATTAAGCGCTCCTTTCCCAAAAAACATGCGTTTTGAATTTTACTATAGATACCAACAGAATGTCTAAAATTATAAAAATAAACACACTTTCATATATTTAAATACTCACTATCATAATTATTATATCTGATTTACTCTGTATTATTGTTTATTATTTGTATGTTTAACTTTATTGTTTTTTTTCTACTTTTTAATAAGTAGTGTTTCTTTGTATTACTTTTTTAATGTTTTTAAAGGCACATGCCGTTGAAATAAATAAATTAATAAAATACGAATCAAAAAATAAAATACTTTTTTCATACGATTATAATAACCTGGTAAATATGTGTATATTATGTAGTTTGTGTGTTTGAGTAGGCAGCTTGCTATGACAACAAATTTTAAATTTCCATTTGGTGATTGACCCCATGAGAAATAATAGATAAAATATTTCTAATTAAACAGCCTGATGATGAAGGCCTAGCCTTCGAAACTATAGTCACAAACAAGTAAATTATATATATTTATATTTGATATACACTCCTGGACAAAATTATGCACCACTTGTGATTTTCAACTTAACTTTTTAACAATAAATTTAGGCCTATTTATGTTTTAGTTTTTTAAATTTTCGTATCCAATAAAGTTACTTCTTTTTGATTATACTTGTTTTTTCATTCATACTAAGAGCCAGGTGGCCCCTGAAAGAAATAATAATTATTATACTTCCTATTCTTGAAATATTGTGAAAATCACAAGTGGCGCGTTAATTTTATCCAGGAGTGTACCATATGTATACATTAGGGTGGTCCTTATTTTGGGTATTTTCGAATTTTTACGCTGGCAGAGGGCTTATATGGTTCGAAATAAATAAAAAAATATCTTCCAAGGTTCAAGTCCCTATCTCAATTTTAACCTGTGCCTCAGAGCGATGCAAGTTTCCCATCTAAATAACATGGGATTTTTGCCATTGAAATATCAATTTTTTATTCCGGCCAAAGTAATATTACAAAAAATTTGAAACTATTTAAACTTTACCCTTATAATAGTAGCTATCCTTCAGAGTTTTTTTAGATTTTTAGTTATTATAAAGCTAGATACTGCCTACTACCTAGTGTTAATAAGTTATAGACTCCAAAATTATAATAGCTACAAATCTGTAAAAATTCTGAAGAGTAGCTATTGTTATAAGGATAATATCTACAGAGTTTCAAATTTTTTAAACCAATGCTTTGGCCCGAATAAAAAATTTATCCTTCAATGCCAAAAACCCCATGTTATTTAGATGGGAATCTTACATCGCTCTGAGGCACAGGTTAAAATTGAGATAGGAGCTTGAAACTTTTGTATGAACCTCTGCCAGGGTAAAAAATTCGAAAATACCCCAAATAAGGGCCACCTCTAGAATACATAATTATATGAGTATATTTATTTGCATCAAGCAGAGGACAGCCTCTTTTTTCTCATTATAACTACCTATATCTTAGAGCTCAAGACTCAACTTTCATTTAATTAAAAAAAAGCTATCGATTAAGTTTAGCAATTAAACCAAAAACAAAAAAACCTAAACCGTTAATTATTTTTACTCTTATTCATCGTATTAATTTTATAAGTACTTAATTAAATGACTTAGCGAAAACGTGTCAATTTTTTTCTGATAAATAAATTTTAATTAATTTTATTTATAGCGAAAATTTAATAATAATATTTGAGAAAATATTGAAACGTAGCTCTCTCTGTTTGGTCCCTCGTGCAATATAGCTCATTGAATTTCATCAAGATTGTTTTGCCATGATTTAAGTTAATATTTGCGTAATGTCTCTGGGTAAACAGAATTCAAGATAATAAGACGATATTAAAAAACCAAGCGGGTGGGGTTGGAAGAGTCGCGCATTTATTGTCTGCATTGGCAATAAAACGACGGCCGCTTTACAGCCTCCTCTAAACAAGACGTTATTGTTTCCGTTCGTTTTTTCCCGGATGCTTTCCCCCACCTGCTCACTTTCTCAGTTAGCTTTTTTCCCCCCATTTTTTATTTTTTTTATTTTATTACTTCGATCGAGAAAAAAAATACTGAATTATTGCGAAATTTTCAAACCTTAAACTGCGAATTGTTATTTTTTTGCTTTTGTTATTCGTAGCCTCATCACATCGAGAGAGGGAAAGCTTTATAGATTTATTATTTAAATAGGTTCAACACTAAATAATCCCTTTCTCTTATTTTTTTTTTTAATGATTATTGTTCTCCTTTTTCATTTTTCAACCCAAAATCTATCCAAAAACCCTTCCTATCTATCTACTCTTATTAAACGAGCAAAAATTGTTAATACATATATTTATTTGCTCAGTGAGGCTTCCGCGGATAGGTTCTTTGTCATTAGAGGTTTTTCGGGATTCTACGCGTGGGTTTGATAGTTTTACTCGACGTTTCGGCTCTCCTTTTGGAGCCATTTTCAAGAGAGGGGGTGGGTGGTCTAGTTGGTCTTAACCTTTTAGTCCAAGGTTTGTTTTGGAGAATGTCCTCCGACTGAATTTCTTCAGTCGGAAGGTTAGGTAGATTTGGATATTTAGGAAGTTTTCGGTGTTTTGTGGTTGAGGGTGTATTACTTACATTATGGTGGCTGACGTCTCGGCTGTTGCTGTTTTGAGAATGTTGGGCACTATCGATACGTTCACTGTCACTGTTTGTAGGCCTACAAACTGTTTAAACAATTATCTATTTATTAAATTTTCAGAATTTCCTCCACAACGTTTGGATATTTAATAAACGTGAGATTGTTTTTAAATGTATTTATTTATTTCAACTAAAATGTACATTTTAGTATTTTTTATTAATTTTATTTGAATAAAAAAACTGTTAAGGTTTTTTTTTAATTTTCCCTCTCGTTATATAAAAAGTGAACTGACCTAATAAATATTTTTTGAAAATAAATCGGACTATGCACGAGGCTAAAATTATACTATAGTTAATTATATTTTTTGTTGCGTCCTAAAATCAACCTTTTGTAATATAATATAAATATATGGTATATATTGGAAATACAATACTTGAATTTGGAAATTGAATAGGTATACAAATTATATAATATATTACATATTTCTTTCAAGAAAAAAAAATATTCCAACCTATTTATTATAGCATATTACATGATATTCACTTATACACGCCTTAATAATAATACATTTTAAAACATTAGAAGATTAGTGTCCATGAATTTCCCATGGAATTTCTCTAAATATGTAGTTATATATCTATCTACTCTTATTAAACGAGCAAAAATTGTATATATATTTATTTGTTTGTATATTTGTATCTTAGTTCTATTTTGAAAACGGCTCTACCGATTTTGATGAAACAAATTATATTTAAAAAGTTTTGAGGATGAGAAAGCGATCTGACTAGGTCTGGACCTCGACAAATTTCATCTTAATTGATTTTTTCTTAATTAAAATAATTATTGATAGATGAAAATCTCAATAAAAAGTTTGTTTACATTTTTTTCAATTATCTTTTATTTTTAATTGATTTTTTAATTTTAAAACCCACTAATACTTTATACCAAATATTGTTTTATATTAGAATTTTCCAATTTAATTGATTAAAATTCCTTTTATTAAAAAACACGGACTAAAAATTATATCGCAAGCTAGGAGAGGAGCCTCTAAATATTCTCTTGCTACCCTGGATGCAATTCAGAAACGAGCCTTCAGGCTAATTGACGATTCTTACCTCACCGACTCCCTCGACTCGCTGGGTCATCGTAGAAATGTCTCTGCCCTTTCCCTTTTCTATAGATACTATCACGGCAGGTGCTCTGATGAGATAAAATCAATAATTCCCCCAAAGCATGCTTTGCAGGTAGCACGCCTTTTGCCGACTCCCAACACTCTTTCACGGTCAAATTAGAAAAGTGCCGGACCACTTCATTCGCCAATACATATATCCCCATGACTTCAAGGAACTGGAACTCTCTCCCAGCCTCCATCTTTCCCAGCACCTATAATCTTCAAACCTTCAAAACCGGAGTGCATAGACACCTACGTCTACACCCCTCTCACTTAATCAACTTTTCCTTCTCTTCGGTAATGCAAGGGTCTTTCGAGATCCATAGGAGCTGCATCTTTACTGGTGCACCCTTCTTGCATTCGATTGCATTAAAAAGAAAAAAAAGAAAATCAAGTACAGTCGATAGTGGGGAAGTAATCTCCAAAATCGAATCCTATTTCATGTAAAAAATTGCTTCAATAAAATTATTATTTATTTAATTGATTAAAAAATTCGATAAATTGTTATTTAATTAAAAAAATAATTATATGGAATTTATTTATATACCTATATACACATAATCTGTGGACAACTAAAAATCTAGAAATGCAAACTGGGTGCGGGGTTGGGATGGATGTGGGGGGTAAAGGAGGTAGGGAGCGCAGTTGTGTGGGATCCGGGGTGGGGCGAGGAGCGTGGTTTCGGGGGTGGGGATCCAGGGGGCGTTTACTATAAATTTGTATTTTTCTTAATTTGGTTACCGTGCATCGCTCGGTGGCTCCAGGAACTTATTATTATCAAAGAGAAACAAAGAGGTTGTCCTCTGCTTGACCATCAAGCAGAGGACAACCTCTTTGTTTCTCTTTATGAATCAACAACTCTGCTACTCTCGGCAACACAAAAACTTTTCACTTATTATTATACTACTTTATTATTTTTTAAATTTGTCTCTACCCTGGTTAGTTAGTCCGTGCGTTACCAAATTTTTTTAATGCAATCAAATCCAAGAAGGGGCCCGCACCAGTAAGATCCAGCCCCTATGTATCTCGAAAGACCATTACATTACCAAAGGGAAGGGAAAATTGTTCAAGTGAAAGGGTGGAAGCATAGGTGTTTGTGCACCAGGTTTTGAAGGTTTGAGATGATAAGTGTTAGCAAAGATGAAGGCCGGGAGAGAGTTCTAGTTCTTTGAAGTCACTTACTAGCAAACCCATCGTTAGTTCACAGTTGACAATGAACGCCCAGTAATTTAAAAGAAAATGAAATAATAAAATAAAGATTTCCTCTGGTCGATTGGTGATTGGAAGGCAAAGAGGACCAGCGTAGTCAATCCCCTCGGGCCCCCTAGAGAATGAATTGTGTCTCCACTCGTTGGTTGCCCCGGGACAATTTCCGATTGTGGACAGACAGTAGACATATTAGAGAAAAAGAGCAAAGTGTCGCAGCTAGACAAAGCCTGGGGATTGAATCAGCAAAATTACAATCCGCCATTCGAAAAGAGTCGAAATGAGTTAACGCCATAATAAAAATAAATCACCTGGGAATTAAAAGAGCTTCGATCCAATGATAGGCGCATCTACGTGTTTTATTAGCCCGGCTGGAAAAAATATTTCTATTTGTTTAAGAATTTTTTCATTTTTTTTATTTTTTTTTTATTTTTGAATTCGGTGAAACATTGATTAGTGAACTTTTTTAAAGGTGATCTCTTGTGAAATTTATGATTAGTCCCTTGTCTAATAAAGCGTAATAGTGACAACCAACGTAAAAATAAATTATTTTATTATATTCAGTAGGTAATTGGAAAAAATAAAATTTTCGCTAATTGAATTAACGAAAACATTACTTTTGGCAGATGAAATACAGTTAAATACTCCTGGATGCTATTCAGAAATTGTTGAGCCCCTTTCCCTCGAAGATTATAATTATACTTAATATTAAATATTGTCTTATATTTTTATCAATGATCAAGAAATCAAAACTATCCCAAAACTTTTCAGCGAGGGGCTCTTTAGAGAACAATTTAACTGATCTAAAAAATAATTTTTATAAAAAAACAAAAAAAAAACGACAAATAAAATAATAAAACTCAAAAATGATATAAAACACACTAAAAGGTATTAAATAATTATCTAATTTAGTTACAACTAAACGACTAAATATTTACATGAAATCACTTTTTGAAGTCGGTGCCAAACATACATTTTATAATAAATCGTTATAAATAAATAAAATTTATAATTCCAGCAGAAGACACACTCTTTTATTGTCTCCTTCAATATACATTTTATAAATCAAACTCGACGGATTTTACTTAGTACGATTGGCGGGTACGCTCGCTTATATAGTTTGTTAAGCACCGACTTCAAAAAGTAATTTCATGTAAATATTTCGTCGTTTAGTTGTAACTAAATTAGATAATTATTTTATACCTTTTAGTGTATTTTATTTTATTTTTGAGTTTTATTATTTTATTTGTTGCATTTAATTTTTTTCAAGTCGGTTTTTATTTTTTTACTTTATTTTTTATAAAAATTATTTTTATTTTTCTCTTTTTAGTAATGTTATTAATAGTGACTTAATATAATACCTTGATGCATCTCATAAAAGAAAGGGTCGGGCGAATGAATCAGAAAATGATAATAAAATTAAATTCATAAATATAGAAATTCTCTAGAAACGTTGGCGGGTTTTAAATGAACGTTTTAAGATTGATTATTTTATAAAATATTTTATTTATTATAATTTCGATTATTTGCTCATAAGAATTGGATATTTACGTTAATTCGTCATTGATCATATGATCAGAACTTGACTAAATTAATATGAGACCATTCCTAAGGTACCCTCTTTCCAATATAAAAAGAATCATTGAAATCGGTTCATAAACAAAGAAATTATGCCTAAACAAACATAGCAAAAAAGGTCCAATACCAATGAAAAAAAAGTACCAATTGGAAACTAGACTGAACCCAATGCAAAAAATCATCAAAATCGGTTCACAATTGGCGAAGATATCAGGTAACATAGACACAAAAAAAATTTAGTCGAATTGAGAACCTCCTCCTTTTTTGAAGTCGGTTAAAAAGGCACCTTAAGAAATTAAAAAAGAACATAAATCTTGATTAAACTAATGAAATATATTTAATTACGGTTAGTTTGCAATAAGAAACGGTTTGTCGTTGTCGTTACTCATCCCATGAGCCCTGGAATTGGGGGGGCTCTGACCCCAAAACCCCCATGTGGGTACGCCTCTGTACTTGAGAAAGATCACAGAAAAATTCTATCGAAATGTCATAGTTTTTTGTATTATTTATTCGTATTTGTGATTTCAGTAAAAATTCAAAACTATAGTAATTAAAAATTTAACACTATATTAAGTAATTAAAACTAATATTTTTTGTTCATTTACTAAACTCTAATATATATAACGCAAATATTATTTTTAATGTTATTTTCAGAAAGACAATTCAAAGAAATAGATAATTTGGCCGGCCAACTTATCTTTTGTGGGCGACGCGCAATCGGTCGGGCGCTTCCAGCCCAAGGAAAGACATCACAGCGTCAAGCAAGTAAGTACTTAATTTGTTATTATTAATTATTCCTACTAATTATTTAAATGTATACTTGTTGAATAATTGATATAATAATACGTTAAGTGAAATTCAAGTACAGATTACAATTTTGTACTTTACTTAATTGAAAAGTTTTTGTTTTTCGAGAGTAACAGAGTTGTTGATTCATAATGGAAAATCAATGAGGTTCTCCTCTACTTGATCCAAATAAAAATATGTATATCAAAATATTTTATAAATATGTAGTATAGGCAGTGGCGTAGCCAGAAAATTTTCATCGGATAAAACAAAACATTTAATGGGAATTTTTTTTATTAAAAAAGATAGGTAGATAAAGAAATTAAATAAGAACATATTTCTTGATTAAACAGGTCCCCCTTTACCTTTAATTTTCAGATTTTTTTAAGAAAATAAAGTTTTACTTTTAAAGAAATTTTAATATATTCTAATAGTATATTATATACAGAGCTCGAATATAATATTTATTTTTATATCTCTCCTAAAAATTAAATTTTTGAACCACTCCAAAAATGGTGATGTGATACAAAGGGCCCCCTCCCATTTTCGAATTTTTTTAAAGAAAATAAAGAAATTTTAATTTATTCTAATAGTATGTAATTATATCATCATCATCATCAGCCTGTCGATATCGACAATCCACTGCTGAATATAGGCCTCTTCCATCAAATGGAAGGGGGTTGGCATTAAGTCACCACGCTTGCCAGACGGATTGGTGACTAGGAATCAGATTATAGCCGGTCAAATATCAATGCAGGGACTCGGACTCGAACCCGGGACTCCTGCTTAGAAGGCTAGTGTCTTTAAGCTCTCGGCTAATCCGATTCCCTCGTATATTATATACAGAGCTCGAATATAATATTTATTTTTATATCTCTTCTAAAAATTAAATTTTTTAGAACCACTCCAAAAATGGTGAACTTAATACAAAGGTTCCCCCTTACCTCTCATTTTCTGATTTAAAAAAAAAAAAATTTTACTACTAAAGAAATTTAAATTTATTCTAATAGTATATTATATACAGAGCTCGATTATAATATTTATTTTCAATCTCTTCTAAAAATTAAATTTTTGAACCACTCTAAAAATGGTGATTTGATGCAAAGGGTCCCCCTTAACACTCATTTTCGGATTTTTTTAAGAAAATAAAGAAAATTTAATATGTTCTAATTGTATATTATTTACAGAGCTCTGTATATAATTTTTAGGAGAGATATAAAAATAAATATTCTATATCTTTTGATCCTTACATAAAGAAATCTCAAATTTAAAATTACTATATATATTTATGATGTATTGTTCTCATCTATTTAGTGAAAATAAGAAGGCTTTTTTATAATGAAATTTTAATATTTTTCAGTCTCAATTGCGAGGTATGCTACTTGGGCGGCCTACACATTCGATTTGCGCTCTCTACGAGGATTATATTTCCAATTTTCAACCAAGGTAGGCTTTTCGACGTTTTTTAGCAAATTTTGTATTATTTTATCTTTTATTTTCATTACCCAACACATAAAATCTTTGATTCTTGTATGGTATTTGTAAAAAAAAATCAAAGTTGAAAATTATACGGATCTTTACTTTTCTAGATCCTCGATGCCCTAAAAAGTTATTTTTAAAATGTCTCTGTGTATGCGTAATCAAAATACTGAAAAGAATTTAAGGCCAATGAAAAGCAAATAAATCTATCAATTAAAATTGACCCTAAATTCATTTTATTTTTTAATATTTGCATGAGAATCAAATAATTTAGTTTGGAGATAAAAATTAATAAGAATTAACCAAATATTTTAATTTAATAATCTTACAGCCCATGAATAAATAATGTAAAAAACATGAATTCTGAAAAAAATATTTATTAAAACGTCATTTTCATTTTTTTTTTTAATTTAATGATATTGACAGAAGAACAATCTCTGTAGTTCGCGGTGGAGCCGTATATCCTGAAAATAAGAAGAGATTTAGGGATTGGGTCGGAGTCGAAGGTATCTGAGTATGCGGGTCTTGAAAGACTGAACATTAAAAAAACGTCGATTCGGAGGGACTCCTTCTTCATGGCTTGAAAAAGTCAACAAAGGAACCTCCGTTTATATAAATATTATTTTTAATTGCAATTAAGTTCAAAACTTTGTGCACTGCGTTGACTTGATGATAGCTAGAGCGAGTCAAAACGTTAGCAAAAAAAAATAAATAAAAAATATTTAATTTTGGCTGCGAAAAAATCATCTGAATTTAAAATTAAAAATAATATTAATATCTTGCTTTTAACTAAAGCGAAAACTTACCAATCAACGGTGCCCACGAGGGTGGGGGGGGGGGGGTTTGAAAATATTACATTTTACTATGATAAATTAAAAATACTATTAATACATCGCTTTTAAATAAAGCAAAAAATTAGCAAGCAACCCTATAAATAATACAAGGGGTGCCCACAGGGAGGGTTAAGACGCGGAGTGCGTCACTGACATTTCTGGAGGGGGGGAGTTGAAAATTGTTGTATTTAAGTATTATATGCTAAAAATAAACGCGATCAAGCTAGAAGAGTTTTTAATTACCTTTTGTTGAAGTTATTAACTTTATTTATTTATTTTTAGTATATAATTTTCAACGCCCCCGGAAATTTCAATGAGGCACTCTGGGTCTTAACCGCCCACCCTGTTTATAATAACCCTAATTTAATATTTTGCAAGATTTTAATGAATTGCAATATTAGTAGGTACAGCAAGAGATTGTTAGTATTATTCAAATTTTTATTTAGCTAAAATAATATAACTTCCCTATTCTTCTTATCAATCTTGTATTAGAAAATCATAGATCAAAGATGGTGTCATCTATTAAATCCGATGGAGTGGAATATTTTTAATTATATGTCAGAGGGGTTGTTTTTCACCCCTCGGGAATCGAACCCGAGTGCCAGTAACAGCAATCCGGGCCACCTGGCTCACCTGCGGGATACGAACCTCTCTGACATATGCAAACGCGTAAAATATTTTACTCAAAGATTGTTATCTTAATTTGTAAAATTTCGCGATATAGTGATTCTAAATTTAAACATATAGCCATGCCATATAATTTAAATAAAGGTGGTTGAGTGTTTCGAATTTTGAAGAAATTCAAAATTCGAAGGGCAATGGAATGACTTTTCCTAATTTAATATGAAAGATATTAATTTGCCGATGGTAATAGATTCAAATTTACTAGAAAATCATAGATCAAAGATGGTGTCATCTATTAAATCCGATGGAGTGGAATATTTTTAATTATATGTCAGAGAGGTTGTTTTTCACCCCCTCGGGAATCGAACCCGAGTGCCAGTAACAGCAATCCGGGCCACCTGGCTCACCTGCGGGATACGAACCTCTAACAATCTTTGAGTAAAATATTTTACGCGTTTGCATATGTCAGAGAGGTTCGTATCCCGCAGGTGAGCCAGGTGGCCCGGATTGCTGTTACTGGCACTCGGGTTCGATTCCCGAGGGGGTGAAAAACAACCTCTCTGACATATAATTAAAAATATTCCACTCCATCGGATTTAATAGATGACACCATCTTTGATCTATGATTTTCTAGTAAATTTGAATCTATTACCATCGGCAAATTAATATCTTTCTATATTAAAATCTTGTATTAAATTGAAAGTTTTTTTGCCGAGAGTAGCAGAATTTTTATATATTGAAGGAGATAATAAAAGATGTGTCTTCTGCTGGAATTATAAATTTTATTCATAACGAGACTGTAGTTTCGAGAGCTTTGCCCTCTTCATCAGTCTATTACAATTGATTCACAGGAATTAATGTATGAATGGTAAGTGAGCTTTACATATGTTCTAAGCAAATAATGATTTACCGTTTATACTTTTTTATTTTTTTGGCTGTAGGTGGTGGTATTGGGGGTTTTATTTGGGCGGCTATTTTTAAGATACGTCTTTCTAAAAGTTTGTAATAGACTGATGAAGATGGCAAATCTCTCGAAACTATAGTCTCGTTATAAATGAAATTTATTATTCCAGCAGAAGACACTCTTTTATTGTCTCCTTCAAATCTGGTATTATTAAAAGAGAATGAAAAAACTTCTTAATTTTTGAAAAAATTATTATTGTTAAAACATATTTCGAGCCTAGTCGAATCCATTCTCAGTAAAAACACAATACACTTTTACTCTACATAATTCTTTTATATATTGAGTGTAAAATAATATCTTAAGGGAGCTGTTTCACCATATGGGTTTTCTTAGGATTTTTTTGAAATTTAGACATATTATTATTTAAATACTTCTTCGATTGGTGGCAAAATGAAATTTATGAACAACAAATAATATATGGTAGTTCCGGAGATATTAAATTCCAAGTATAGAGTTTTTCAGACTCTTATACATTGCACTATACGTGATATCGATAAGTTTACATACATACTTAATTATAATTAAGAAACTCTTTTTCCCATTGTAATAAAAAACTAAACCATAATTAAAAACAAAAACTTACATGTATGAACTATTGCTATTTAACAAATTTTAAGCCTAGTCCGATAATGCGCAAACGATGAGATCTATTTTTTCGAATTTTCAATGATGATGTTTTTGCCCTGTTAATCGATAATTATTATTTCTTCATACTCAACAACAATGATTATTATTATTTTTCATCAATAAAAAAGTTTTTTTTTAATTCTTTAATATTCGACTACTATATTTGAAAATAACATTATTATTTGATTATTTTTACTTTACCATACAGGGTATGGTCAAATATTGTAATCGTACATGAAAAAAGTTGTTTTTTCTTTTCTTTTTTCGAAATATCTCAAAAACAGCAGAAACTATTTTGATTAAAAAAATTGGGTGAAACCAGAGCATTTCGCTCTACAAAAAGCTCTAATAAGTGAAAATCGAAAAAATTATATTTTTCGAGATAATAATTGTTTTGTCAAAATGTCTGTTAGTTAGTCTAGTTGTCTGTTTGTTCGTTAGTCTGTGCGTTATCAAATTTTTGTGAATGAGCTAGCTAGCTCAAAAACTAATTTGAATATCGAAACCAAATTTCACACGTACTGTTGGTCCTTGAGATTAAGAGCTGATTAGATTTTGGTGCACATCAACCCAAAATTAAGGGAGTAGAGGGGGAGTTAAAAATTAAAAATCTAGGCCATTTGAGCAAACTCAGCCAAATTTTGTATACATAATCAGTGGACCTCCAGAATATGAAGTCTAAAAATGCAAAAACTAACCACCCAAAATGGAGGGTAGGGGGGTATAGGGTCAAAAAATGAAAATCTTGACCATTTAAAAAACTCAACCAAATTTTGTATACATAATCAGTGGGACCCCAGAAGTATAAAATTCAAAAACTAACCCCCCCCTCCTACATGATTATAAATAATTTTAGGGACCAGGTTGTATGGTAAAGTCAAGTGGATGGCCACATCAGAATACGTCAGCTTATTTTTTTAAGGTAGTTGATTCTCTAGTGATTTTTTTTGAAATTTAGATAGATTATTATTTAAATACTTCTGCATAGATTGGGGGCAAAACGAAATTTATGAACAATATAATTCCGGAGATATTAAATTCCAAATATAGAGTTTTTCAGACTTTTATACATTGCAATAAATAATATATTTTTTAAGAAAATTCTAATTCATAGTTACAACACAGTTTCTGAGATAATAATGAATAAATAATGAAAAATGTATAATGAAAAATTTACACTAAAAACAAGCTGGCAACAACGCATTTATTTAGCCTAAATAGTGGGTTAACTTTAGTAATTTGTTTGGCGTTTTTTGCTTCAGCTATTGTCGCAACAGCTTTCAATCGCTTATTAAGAACTTTTTGTTTTATAATAACATCACTAAAAAGAGAAAAATAAAAATAATTTTTAAGAAAAAATAAATACTGTCTTCAAAAATTAAATGCAACAAATAAAATACACTAAAAGGTATAAAATAATTATTATCTTATTTAGTTACAACTAAACGACGATATATTAACATGAAATTACTTTTTGAAGTCGGTACCAAACAAACTATACCTATAAGCTAGTATACCTCCAAACGTACTAAGTAAGATCCGTCGAGTGCGATTCATAAAAGGTATATGTTTGGCACCAACTTCAAAAGTAATTTCATGTTAATATTTCGTCGTTTAGTTGTAACTAAATAAGATAATAATTATTTTATACCTTTTAATGTATTTTATTTGTTGCATTTAATTTTTTGAAGTCGGTTTTTATTTTTTCTTAAAAATTATTTTTATTTTTCTCTTTTTAGTGATGTTATTAATAGTGATCATATCATCAGAACTTGACCAAATTAATATGACACATCCCTAATACACCCCCTTTCGGATAAAAAAAGAAACCATCGAAATCGGTTCATAAACAAAGAGGTTAGGTCTAAACAAACCTAATAAAAAAGGCCTAATACCTATGAAAAAAAAACGAAAAAAAAATGGGACCAATCGGAAGCTAGACTGGACCCAATGCAATTTTTTTTTCAAAATCGGTTAACAATTGGCGGAGATATGAGGTAACATAGGCACAAAAAAAAAAAAAAAAAAAAAAAATTCAGTCGAATAGAGAACTTCCTCCTTTTTTGAAGTCGGTTAATAAATCTCCCTTTATAATGTACTTTATCTGAAATTTATATGATAATATACAAGCTCGGACAATGTTGCCAGATTTGTCAAACGAGCACTGGATTGCGGCTAGTATTGGTACATAAACAGCAAAAAGTTTTGGGCTTATGAATTATGAATCCTTATTGTCTGTTCTATATACTCTAGCATTAACTTTTTGCTAGTATTGTCGCGAAACAACTACCTTAAGAAGTGAACTTGTTTCGATTTGAGGGTATTAATGAATTGCTTCAGCGATCGAACATAGCAATACTTGGAAAGGCGGACATCGATAATGTTCAAGAGCCAAGTTAAATGAAAGTGTAAACGAACTAGACAAGCAAAAATAAACTGGCCAGAAAAACGATTTCTTTCTCGAGGAGAGTTATAAATGATCTTTGAATCTGAACGTTGGATACTCTAGACACAGACAAAGACCCCCCGGGGCGGCCATTTTCTCTTTTCCAAGTGTGAACATTGTGGTCTCTGCCATTGACGTTCTTAAGCAATGGCGACGGACCCCCTGGTCTGAAAGGGGCGGCTGACTGCATTTGCTATCGTCTTTATTTTATCTCCCTCGTTTCTTTATGATCTTTCGAGGAAATTTCTAGAATGTTATTTCTTTTTTTCATTGGGCGAAGTGTTTGAATTCAAGTGTCCTGACCAATGAGAACTACATTTATCGTTTTCATGTTCACATTGAGAAAGAATATAATTTAACGAGCATGGTTTGGGATTCGAAAAGGTGAAATATCGAGTCAAGATTGACTTTTACATTTCAACAGAGTATAAATAATAATAATCAATATTTGGATCGGGAAACACGTTTTACTAGGAATCTTGATTAATTTCTTCAAGTGTGCAATACTCGGTTCCGAGCGTCGGCTATTACTGTGGAGAGTATCCTCTCTACTGTAATTTTCCTGGGGTAAATTTTTCACAGGGGTGGTTTATGTATTAGAAGAAATTTTCTCTTCGGAGATAGACGGACTGTTAGAAATTTTAATTGAGAAGTGATAGAAGGCAGGCCCAAGAATAGTGAAAAAAATTCTCTCGAATAAAATCTATTTATTGAAATTGGATTGGATAGACAATATGGAATTTGAATAATTATCGGAAAAGAGGTTTTTTTATTTAATTAGTTTTTTCCTCTTATTTTAAAAACAAGGACTACAAAGATGATCAAGGACAGTCAATGGTGGAGAAGTAATCTCCGGAGTCGAAGCTAAAATACAATGTATACATTAATTAATGTAAAAAAAAATTGGTTTAATAAAATTTGTATAAAAAAAAAATTTTGTTTGTTTTTAATTAACAGGTGTCTAAATCATAACATTAAATCATAACATAATCATAATCTAAATCATAATCATAATCATCATCTAAATCATAATCATAATCATCATCTAAATCATAACATTTAAAATTTTGAATCCGACCCCGGGGTAGAGACAAAATTTTAAAAATATATAGTATCGTAAATTGGCTTATGGTTAGAAAAGGCCGAAAAGCCAAAAAAAAAAAAAAATCATAACATTACAAGTGTGTTTACAAATAAAGTGGTTGAAGTGGCTTTTTACTTTTTTTATATAACTTGGAAACAAATCTTATTTAATTTTATGTTTTTACTAGCTTCAAGGCCCGCCTCCGGCGGGCCTTTTGCTAGCCAGGGGGCTTTGCCCCTGGACCCTCACGTGGCTGCTTTATTGATGTTTTATTAGTTACAGAGGATAAATATAATTGTTTTATTATAAAGTCTTAAATAGATATAATTTGAGATTCTATTTAACTGCAATATACACTCATAACAAATAAGATGAAACAAATATTTAAAATGTATTAAAAATCCACTTGCTATCATTAAGGGGAAAATAAAAAAAGTTATATTATATGTAGGTATTATTATTGATAAGAAGACTTGAAAATTCATTCATCCATAATTATCAAATTGTATTTATCAGTTTGGAAAAAATAAATATTTAGAATTTGAGAAAATAAAATAAAATAAAATAATCTATACAATAAGAATGTACTTAGTTTTGTAAAAATAAAAGAATTAAATTCTTCTTCAACGATAATGTGGATAGAACTATTAAGAATGAATAACACTCAAAAATCTTACAAACAGGGCCGCCAACACTTGTTTAGTTTGCTAGTTTAGTTCTTTTATTGTTTGGCAAGCTTTGTTGGCTAACCTGAATTTTTTTTAGTTTTTCCTGAATTTTCCAATTTTTTTTACGTATTAACCTGAATTGGACTATTACGAACATTTAAAAAAAAATTAGCCAAATCGGTCCAGGCATTTGAGAGATCTGCGCTTACAAAGAAACAGAAATTCATTTTTATTATATAGATTTCAGATCCTATACGATTATTTTCTTTTATTATTATTTTCCTATTTATTTTTTATAATGTTTATCAATATGAACGAATGGGGGCAAATTGGTGTACGAGTAAACAAATATACACATAATATGTAGACCATTAGAAAGATAGAAATGCAAAATCTGGGTGCGGGGTGGGGTGGATGTGGGAGGTGTAGGAGATGGGGGCTGTGGGGGATCCGGGGGTGGGGGCGTGGTGTGTGTTTTTTTTTTTTGGGGGGGGGGGGGGTCAGGGGTTACCGTGCATCGCTCGCTGGCTCCAGGTACTTATTGATAATCAATCGAGTCCATCTTTTGTTTTCATAAATATTCTATCAATGAGGTTTTAATTATTCTCATGATTAGAATTAAAAAAGTAAAAAATGTATTTATGTGAGAATGATCTTTGGTGCTGAAAAGTGAGACTAGCCAACATCATATGCCTCATTTCACCTACGTTGGCTTGGCGCTAAAATGAAATTAGCATTGTATTTATTCGGTTAACGATTCCATGTTTTCATGTTAATTGAATTGTATGAATGAATTCGAAATTCCAGGAACCCTCCTGAATCGTTAACTTAATGTTTATTCATTCCAAAAATATATAGGTATTCTCTAAAAATGAATATAATAACAACGAAGAGCGTAATGGAATCCGAAATTCATATTGTATTGTGGTTAAAAGGATAAACACAAACGCGAAATACCTCAATCATAAATAATATTTTTATATTAAAAAAAAAATACTACTACTGTTAATAAAAAATATTTACAATAATTTAGAGAGTAAAAATGATTCTAAAGGGGTTGGTTTTTTTGAGAAGTAAGTCAAACAATTTACAGACACAAATGTGAAGTTGAAAATGAAAACCTTGGCGATTATATATCTCAGTATATTGCCTCTAGAGACCCACAATCGAGCCAATGAAAATTACATTTGGTAGAAAAATGATTTTATTTTTGGTCATATTTTTAAGCAATTTCTCTCTTTCGCTTTCGTTGTGCATAACGGAAGAAATACTGCCTTTTGTTCTATTTGTGTGCGTTGGTGTGTATTGAAATTACTCCCCCAGGGTTCCAAGTATTTATTTAATAACGGCTGAACGTCCTCTGGCCCACAAATCGAAGCGACGACGTGTAGATAGGCCAGCTAACAATTGCATGAAAAAGTAGTCATAAATTCTGATGCTGGATTAATTATTAGAGAGCATTGTCTCTATGCGAGAAGGTAGGAAAAACGACCCTAAGGGCCAGGGCTGCCCCGCGCCCCTCAAATACTGTTGCTTTTGCGCCCCTCCAGCTCCAGCCAGCCTCACGCGCCACTTCCATTCAGGATAAATGACCCGTTGCTATTTTCATTATGCGGCCTCCGTGAAAACAGATTTATTGACTTAGCTTCTATTGGAGCAAAAATGAGTTAGCCAGCGTGTCACAGCGATATAGTGAAAATGAGCATGTTAACAATTGTATTGATCTATAAAAGCATATTTATGTCCGAGTTAGATCTATTTTAACTAGGCAATGTGATGCGATGCAAAATTTAAATATGATACAATTATTTTATCTGTTATATTTTAGTTGAGATCATTTATTAAAAAGTGGCTGGAGCACCGGCATCGAGCGAAGCTCGGTAACTTTTGCCACTAAATTTCGAGCTCGCGACTTACCGAAGACGATATAAATATATTTTTTTCTACCCGCTTGGCCTCGAGGAACTAATGCCCATTTAGCCAGTCTTCTCAGATTCACGAAGAGTAGGTGTATTACAAAATTTATAAAGAAATAGTTATCATTGAATTAAAATTGAAAGCCAATGGATATTATGTGCTTAATAACAATATCTGAAATTGGACCTCTTTGGCATAAAGATGCCAATAGAATCTCCGCGCATGTGGGGAAATCATTTTTTCCCTTAATATTAATGTATAAACGATCAATTTGGTGTCTATGTGTCTCACAGCCTAGAAGGACGTGGTTAATATCACCAATAGAAATAGAATCACAAGAGCAGTATGGATTATCTCTCTGGCCGATTCTGTTAGGTATGCAGGATGTTGTTGCATGACCTAGTCTAAGTCGAATAATATGAACCTTTAGTTTTCGATGAAGATTGAAGTTTTCAAACCACGGACGAATCGGGATTCTCGGACATACATTAAAGAAATGACGACCTTTTACCATACTTGAAGTCGACCACAGATTCTGCCAATCCCTATAAATTCTCTTCCTGATGATTGATCTAATTTCATTGGGCGTTAGATCAAATGAGTGTTGAATACCATCGGTTAAACAGGCAAGCCTATCAACGTCCTCATTTCCGTAATACCACTGTGACTAGTGATCCATAGACGATATATGAATGATTAAAATATTTATTTTACGACACTCCTAATTTACTCTCCCTTCGCTTTATTTCAATCGGATTAAAATCTATACACGACTAATAACTCATGACACTTGATAAGTACACCAATTTAAAAAAAAATCGTTACTGACGTTTTTGAGAAAAAAAAAAAAAAAATCTTTCATGTAAATGTCCACTTCCGGTGTTCTGATTTCAAGCAAAAGCTTGCTGTACTCCTTCTAGCCTATATCGAGCTTAAGTTTCGAATTTCGTAGATCTGAGATTTATGGTTGCGAAACGCAGGGGCTACCTTCTTACATACGTAAACATCACCTTCGGGTACTTCTATTTGTAGCCAAAATCTTTTGGTACTTCTTGTAGTCTCTAGATAGCTTAAGTTTCAAATTTCATGTCTTTGCGGCTTTCCGAGGACGAGATATGAACGATTAAAATATTTATTTTGCGACATGACTAATTTACACCCCCTTCCTTTATTTCAATCGGATTAAAATTTATCACGACTAATAACTCATGAGGCTTACACCAATTTTTAGCCAATACTTTTTGAACATAATGCTTTTACGTCTTAAATCTAAATTTTTACACCAAATTTCCAAAAGCCTGAACTCGGTGAAATCCTAATTTCTTATAATATTTGTCAAATTTGGAGTTTTTGACTCCTCACAGGAACGTATCAAAAAATTTACTACAGTTTTTAATTCTGAACATCTTTTGTATTTACACTTTTGTGATAAAATTAATAGCGGATAATCTATCGCCTATGAAAATTTTAACATTGAATAAAATATATGTATACTCCAGTGGCGAGCGGTGACTTTTCAGCCAGGGGATGCTGCTCAGAAAAAGTACAATTCATTTTTTAAATATTATTTTATTCTTCGATTTTTTCAAAATTCCAACAAATACTGTATTCTAAAACTTTTCGTTATTTTTTAAAATTTAACATTGAATTTTTTGATGGTATGAAAATACTCAATGTTTTGAAATTTTAGAAATGCAGCCGCACAACACTAGGTATACTCGTACCATAATAATAAAGTAAGAAAATTTAAAAAATTTAAAATACACATACATTTTTAGGTAGGTTTCCCAAAAATAAAGGACAGTTAGCATGACTCTATTTATTTCGGGGTACGAGCCCATTTTCAGGGGTTCACAGCGAAAACTTATGTGGCATTCCACGTCAAATCGGACGGTTTTAAAAATTTTAATTTTTGATTTCGTTCATTTTTTGACATTTTTAATATCGATCAATACTCTTCCTGGTAAATTTTGAAATTTTTTTTGATCACCGGTTTAAAAGATATCGAATTTAGGTTTTTTGCTCGTAACTTCTTAAAAAAATCGAAAAAAAAAAATTATTAATCATATAACCCGGTCTTAAAATTTGTAGAATGAATAGAAGATTAAAATAAAAAATTATCAAAACAATCGAATAGTACATAAAGTTTCAAAACAAGATTAAAATTCTCTAACTCGAAAATAGCATATAAAAACACTTTAAATAATTTTTTGTATTTTTTTCTAAAAAGTATGTAAAAAAAAAAATTGAATTTGGACGATTTTTGAAGAAGTTATGAGCGAAAATCCGAAATTCGATATCTTTTAAACCGGTATTCAAAAAATTTCAAAGTTTACGAAGAAGAGTTTTTTAATGGATAATAAAAAATGTCAAAAAAAGAAGGAAATCAAAAATTAAAATTTTTCAAACCGTCCGATTTGGCCTGGAACTCCCCTTATATAGAGTCATGATAAAAATAAGCATCTTGTCTTTTTTTTTGAAACCTACCTAGAATTGTATATTTTTAAATTAAAAAAAAATAATAATAATTTTCTTTACTTTATATATCCACCAATCACAACAAATACTATTTTTAAAATTTGTAACCAGACTCAATTGCACATGCCAACATTATCTCATAATAATAGTCGTTGAATTTTTCTCAAATTGATTTTTTATTAATTTTTATTGAAATTTTTCCCTCTAAATCCCTTCCTAATAATATCAATTATATATAAGTACCTAGTAAGTAATCTTGAATAAAATAAAACAAACATTGTTTTTTTTTAGAAGAAACATTCTTTGTGAGATACTTGTATGTTTGGAAAGCAAAAACATCTAGAGAGTCATATAGGATTCAAAAAGATAAATATAAGTATATTATAAAAGGGTAGTTTTCAAAGACAACATATGGCTCTTTTGAAATATAAAAAAAAATAACGGTAAAGTTTACGAATGAGAGAAAACGAAGAAAAGAAAAAAAGAAAAGGATTTCAACAAGTGGAAAACTTTCTAAGATATTTCATAGATTCTTTTTATGGGCTTGAGCGTTATGCGACTGCCAAACGATTCGGCTTTTTTCGACTCAAATACGGAATTAATGAGGGCTTGATAAGCTAACAAGCTAAAGATCATGATATATCCAACAAGAAGAAATCTTCTAGATCATTGAACTGACTAGCAAATGGTCCAATCCACAAATTACGTCACACCTTAAGGAGGGGGAGGGTCAACAAAGTGTGACATCGTGTGACAAGGAGAGGGGCGAGTCATAAGCTTCGTGACGTCACATGTATATGTATAAGGCTGATTCTCAAAAAATCGAAATTGATGTCCTTGTTGATTCCTGTGAAATAGGATCCTAAGTTTTCGTAACAAAGAATTTTTATGAAACTACATCCCTAGGCGTACGAAATTATAAAACATATTTATCTTTTTTATATTAAATAAAAATTATATGTTCAAGTAAAAACCCTATAAATCATTCCCTCACTATGCCCCAACCGCCAAATTCACATAGTAGATTCAAAGACCTAATCCGAAAAGTTTCTTATAACTGTCCACTATCTTATTATTTATTCATACATAATAGTACTGGCTATACATAAATGTGTATTTAGTTTAAACACAACAAACGAAAATGTTCCAAAATATATTTTTAAATTCGTCCTTAAAAAACGAATCATTCCCTCACCCTTGTGTAAAAGTAGAATTAGAACATAATTTCAAATTATATAGTGAACGCCTCCTTATTGTTTTTAGAAGTTGGCAACTATTGCTATTCTAAAAATATGCCAGACTGGACTATGAGTTATGAGATTTAGTGTTAAAACTATCAAAAATATTTTTTTTCCAAGTTTACATTTTGGACCTTCATTCCTTCACCCGTGTTTTAAAAAGCGCTTATTTATGTATCATTTATCATATATTTGTGGGTGTTTCTAGTATTAATAAATGTATCGTACATTCACATGGGAAATTATAAGGTTATTTTTTCTACTTTTGTGCAATAATGTTTCGTTTTCTCATTCCCTCACCTCCCTCATGCAAATTGTTGGTGTTGGTGTTCTAAGCGACGGTCCAGTAAACCAGTACAAGAACAAGTTTATGTTCCATGTTGTCTCTCACCATTTATCATATTTTTTTCCGGGTATCACATATTTTTTTTGGAACTATTCTGAACCCATAACTATATGGACCCCCTCACCCCCCTTTAAACTCAAAAAAGTTGGGGACCACTATAACGTTTTAGACAATTAGCCCATGTACTATCAAATTAACAAAAGAAATTCCATAATAATTAAAAAAAATTTCCATCAAATTATCAAAGTCATTTTTCGATTTTAATTGAAAATCAGCCATAAATCTAAAGTATTAAAACTCAACTCTAACGAAAAACTTTAAAATGTCCATGGACACTAGATGATTAAATTTTGTATCGTTCATTTGATCTGATATATTTTGTAAAATTTCTAAAATGCTTGATTTATTATTGATTTTATGAAAAAATATTTTAAATCAGTGGCGCTTGGTGACTTTTCAATTATGAGATGTTGTCCAAAAACTACCTTCATTTTTGGAAATTTTATTTTATTTTTTGTTTTTGTTTTTTTTGCAAATTTCATCGGCATCATTTTCGTTATTTTTCAAATTTAACATTTAAAAATATATTTTGGGGCGCTTCGCCCCAAATGGATACTACTTTGTGTGAGTGAGGGTAGGAGTCAGAAACTAATTCTAGCATGATATGACATATTGTCTATTGCATTCTTAGTTATTTCAAATCTTATATATTGAGAGTTCTTAGAAATAGGTTAGTCTAAAGATTCTCTTTTTTATAATAATAGTTTTTCTAATAATTTTTTTTTTTAAATTTTATTAAACCAATTATTTTACATGAATTAATGTATAAATTGTATTTGAGCTTCGACTCCGGAGATTACTTCTCCACCATCGACTGTCCTTGATCATCTTTTTAGTCCTTGTTTTTAATAAGAGGAAAAAACTAATTAAATAAAAAAAAAACCTCTTTTTCAATAATTATTCCAATTCCATATTCTCCCCCATCTTTGTTTCTCGTTGAGTTTTTCTAATAATATATTAGTTCCTCAGCGAGAACAATTTTTATTCTACTAAAACTCGTCTAGACTTGTCTTTGACGTGCTTAAACTCGAGGCAGGGACTACAAGACTTCTATCGGCTTCTATCTTTATATTTTCATTAATTTTAATTGCCCCTTGAAACTATGAAACAATTTTATTTCATTTCCAGCTATTTGCAGTCCATGTTGACTTTTAAATTTAAAAATAGCCATCGATTTCCATCTAATACATTCTATAATGGATTTTTGACGATTTGATTATCATTGATAACTTTTGCTGAAAACACGGACGAGTCTTCACTTTTTGCCCCAATTCAACGGACAATATAGAAATTGAATAAAATTAATTTTAGATTATTTTTCAAAAAATAAACATTTTAGGTTTTTTAATAATAATAAATTAAAACTCAAACATGCAATCATTTCAAAAGGTGTGAAATAGGTGAAAATATTACAACAGTAAAAAACCAAGTTTATATTATTTCATTACGTGTCTCATAAACTACCATCTTCATTAATAGAATTCTCTTGAAATGGTTTTAATTCAAGCTGGGTCTAGGTGAGTTTTCCGGACAAAAATAAGTGGAATGAAAAAAGCATTTAATTTATAAAAGCACATATTCCCAGACATTGAATGTCCTCCATAAAAGAAATATATAGATCAATAGGACAAGATTAAATTAAAGCCTTTGTAGATATGACCAGAATAAACCATGACTAAATTAAACGTTTTTGTTCAAGTGTGAGGGAGACGAATTCTCTATTTTGAAGTGATAAATATAAATATAACGAACATATACATCCCCTAAAATTTAATTTCGCGAAACACACGATTTTCAAACATTTAACACCCCTTCGCGACTGAATTCGCTATTAAGTGAATAAACCCAACTCATTTATCTCTGGGAGAAGGGGGGGGGGGGTCAAAAAACTTAAATTTTGTTAGATTGAAATAGTTTTTGGAGACGGAATGATAAGTGAATTGTGTGAATTTTGATTAGGGATTCCAAAGTTCAAATATTCTATAGAATGTGTATATAAATGTGAAACTAAAAAAGAGAGATTTAGTTATAACTATCTTTTTTATTCAAAATCCGACGTTTCGGAGGTTTATTCCCTCCTTCTTCAGGGTCTGTAGTCAATTATAATTGGGATTTGGCCATCATTATAATCAAGACTTTCACAAAAATTTTAATATTTGGTAATTCATACATAAATACATTTTTCCCCTTTTTAAATCAAAAAATATTCTACTCACTTTGAAAGTTCATTAAAGGAAATCCAATGTGACATTATATGGGAGGGGATTCGGCTAATTATATATATGTATAACTCGAATTTCCGAATCATCACTACACTATATTCAGCTGAGAATGAAATACAGTATAATATTTTTACCGTCACTGAGAGACAGAAGGGAATGTCATATTGGATTTAAAAAGGAGGGAAAATTTGTGTTATAGTCTTGATTATAATGATGGCCAAATCCCAATTTAATTGATTACGAACCCTGAAGAAGGAGGGAATAAACCTCCAATGTGTTGGTTTTTGAATAAAAAAAGATAGTAATAATTATCTCTCTTTTTTGAAATTTAAACTGCTTCATCAAAATATCTTAAAATTTTGTCTTTTGTCTGAACTGAATAAAATTTCTCACAATCTCTCTTTAAGACTCAATGAATCAAGAAACATTGGGCGAAAAATCAACTATCCAAGTTGGGCGGGGGCAAAAATAAGAATTTTATCGCCTTTAATCTGAACACAAATTTGCACAGTTATACTTTACGTGATAATTTCACATTGGCAAAAGTCATCCACTGTTTTATTTCAAGTAAAGATGGTCGAAAATGTGCCTGTCATTATCTATTCATGAAATCTCTGGCTAGCCCCTAGAATCTATGCAACCGTATTGAAAGGGAAAAGTAGGTACTCGTCGATTCTACAGGCGGCGCTGTTAACTACCAAGTAACCGTGAAACTGGCCAACAAAATATTATTATAATAATAAAAACTTTAAATATTATGACGAAAACCTTTTGAAGAATAACAATTTAAACAAAAAAATTAATAAAATCAAAACTAAAGATATACCATAAATATTGATTTAAAAATGAACTGACTTACAAAAGCAAAAAAAAGTGATTAAAAAAAAATAATACTACTAACAATAATTAAATCTGTTTTTTCTGATTTTTACGGTATGTATCAATGTAGTCCTATTTTTACCATCCGCCCTATTTATCCTGTTAAGAAATTGGGAAAAATATTTTACAAATTAGTTTTATTTTTTACCCCTTTCACCTTCCATTTAAAAAAATCAAATTTATATTCCATTTATTCCTTACGGTCCTAAGGAACAACTCTACAAAACTTGATCTATAATATTTATTGTCTTAAGGCCGCGAACCATTTTGCCGGCCCTTGATATGACCGCTCTTTTTTCAAGAGATATTTAGAAAAAATACACATTTTCTACACGAATACAATATTTGACCATATTAAAAATATACAGAGGCGACTGTGAGTCAGTGCTCAGTGTGTGTGTCCTGAAGTATGCTGGTTCGAGGCTGAGTGTAGGCAGATATTTGCAGCCGCCTCCTCTTGGAAAGCAATGGCAAACTACCAAGAGTATAATTGCCTAGTGAACCACTCCAAATTAGCCGTTAGGAACCGGCGTTAAAAAGTAGGTCCCGTACATGTGTGTAAAATATCTAAACACACTAGCACAGGTATATATGGAGAGGTGCCGAAACGTCAGGGAGACCTGATATGGGACTTAAAGAAGAAGAAAAATATACATGTATATCATATATATTTTATGAGTATTTATAATTTTTCTTTGTGGCTGCTTATTGGGTACTTGGGACTTGAAATAAAATTAGAAGTTAAATTTTCAAAATGTTGCTAGGTTTCGCAGTATATTTTTCTGCTTCCTCATGCAAATTTTGTAGCAACATTTTGAAAATTTAACTTCTAATTTTATTTCAAGTCCAAGTACCCAATAACCAGCCACAAAGAAAAATATTCATCATCGACAATAACAACACCAAGTATTTATAATATTCAATTGATTCTCTAAACTACTCTGTTTAAGGTGGTTCAGGGGCTGATTATCATATTTATAAGAAAATTCACAAATTTTTACCATCGAATCATTGATGTATTAAATATTTATTCCCGAAATTTGAATTTGTTCTTCTGTCCCATTACCGAGAAATAAATTATTGAAAATTGTCCTTTTAACATGGAAGTAAATGGCCCGAGCTTTTAAAAGGGCTATAACTTCTATACAAATTATACCATTTTAAACAAATTTATAGAGATCAATAATTCAACTTTTATGGATCGAATGATACAATTTTCAATAGATTTGACAGATCTAGTTAATTAGTTATTTATGAATGTAAAAAATAAAAAGTTAATTGCAGCCAACAGAATGTAACAAAAGCACTAGAATAGTATTCCAACTCTATTTCTTTCTCTATTCTTCGTTTTTGTGTTAAATGTTTGTTAAATTTTATAATGAGAAAAAATTTATCTCAATATTCTTTTTATTAATACATATTATCATAACAAAGATTTATATTCCAAATTAACCTCATTATTAACAATTTTTTAAGTAAAAAATTTAGTAGGCAAGAAGTTGTCACTCTGTAGAAATAGGAGAATATTTTTTCATAGATCAACCAGGTAGAGATGCTGTCCCGAACCTCCTTAAGGATAACCCGAAATTCGGAATTAATGATTTATCAAACAAATTTCGTTTTTAAAATAAATTCCGAATTTTATATCCATTTTCTATTGATTCTTTGTTGATCACTTTAAAAGGGTTGTGTCAAAATTAAAAATATAGCCGACTTCTTTATAGAGAATATAAATAACCAAGTTTTTTTATTTATTTATTTGTATATAAAAAGACGCGATGGGAAAAAGAACTTTGCGCTATTAATGGAATCTTGAGAAATTGCCATCCGTAAATATTCCGTCTTTATTATTTAGACCCCCGAAAAGCAGAGTTGCAAGAAAACTTTACATTATTAATTAACTCAGAACTGGATAAGATTTTTAGATTAAATACTCTCGAATGAAACTTTTTAACTGTTTGAAATTAAATCTAAATAAATAATTTAACAAGTTTTTCAAATGGCTTAATTATGGATGAACAGTTTATTAAGTGTGTAAAAAATATGTTGCTCTATTGAAGGCGAAAAATTAGAATACATTATTAATGCGATAGACAAATGGTATAATAAGAAATTTATAATGCAATTTATATCCATTTAAACGTGTTTAAGTGAAGAGGGTGAAATGTACGCCCAGACTCGAAGTTACCTACACACATGCAAGTGGGGATTATTCCACTAATTGTGCCTAGAATTTTAAATTAAATAAGAAAGATAAAATATTTAAAGACTATATAAAAATAAAATTACTTCTTTTTAAAATTAAATAATAAGAGAATACTTAAGTATTTCTTAAGCCCCATTAAGAAAATTAATTAACTTTAAGCGGAATCATAAAACAAAAACTATAAAATATTTCCTTTTACTTTGTTTGTATAATAGGATCAGAGGAAAGAGAAAAAGGTTGATTTTTTAAATAAATTCTTAAGGAAATAGCTAGCTACCTATTTTATATCTTATCTAAACGAGCAAAAATTGTATATATATGGTATTTATATAGTACCTGACCACCGAGCGATGCTCGGTAACTTTTTGCTTCTGTTAAAAGCTATATATTAATCCTCGAACCCCCTCCCCTCCGAACCCCCCACCCCCCGCCCCGGGACACCATCACTTCATCCCACCTCCTGCACCCCTCCACCTCACATCCACCCTCGCCTATGCCCCCACCTTATCCCAATTCCGCCCCCACCCCCGAAACCACTTACCTCGCCCTACCGTACCCCTTCACCACCGCAACCCCCACATCTCCCCCACCGTCACCTCCACCCTCGCCCCCGTCCCCTCACCCAGTTTTTGCATTTCACGCCTTGTAGTGGCCCAATAATAATCATGAATGAAAATTTTACCTGCTCTAAGTTTGTATATTTAAGGAAAATTTGTATAAAACTAGCTTAGGCTAACTCAGTGGCCCACAGATTATGTCTATATATGTATAGGTATATAAATAAATACCGTATAATAATTGTTTTTAACTAAATAACAACTTTTGAGTCCATCAATTAATTTGCCAAATTCTAATACAGAAAAAATACGTTTGTGGGATTTAAAATTCGATTTTCAATCAATTAAATTTTTAATATATATAATATAAATAATAATAATAATAATATATATATAATATATAAATAAATATAAATAATCTTGACCCCTATGGACCAGGGGTAGAATAGGTCTATAGTATTCCCTGCTTGTCGTAAAAGGCGACTAAAAGGGGTTGGGGGCCGTGGGGCTAACAAGCGTGGGGCTAACAAGCTCACTCCGTAAAAAACTTACTTTTCGGAAGCAAGCATATGCTTCCAGTAAACAGGAAGAAAAATATTAAGACTGAATAAAACAAAATAATAATTCAAGATTCTAAAAGAGAAAAAATATCCACTATTTTTCAATGAGAAGTTTCTCATAAGAAGCTTGAATTATATGTTTATGAGCTGCTTTATACGGGGGTTCGGAGATTTTCTTCTTTAACCAAATTTTTTAAAGCGTTTCAATGAAATTCCAAATTTTGGAGCATACAATAAAATTTTTGTTATATTTTAAATAAAACTGAATTCATTATAAAGGATTCTTTGTTGAGAAATTAATTTTAAACTGGTGTTGTTTAGATGTATATTTTATTAGAATTTTATGATAATGTAATGAAATCACATGATTGGAGACTTAAATATGGTCTAATTAAATAATTGAAATCAATTAGAAACATAAATATTATACATTAATAATAAAATTAATTTTTAATTATTCATCACCCAGCATAAATGTCATACATGGTAAATAACCTATTTTTTGAGCGCCGTCTCTATGAGCTCCTTGGCTCAGTGAGCATTACTAGAGAAATTAAATACTGATTAATTTTTAATTTATTTATTCACATACTGATCCTATTTTGATCCCAATCTCTGTGATATTTTTAAAAGACTTTTTTTTAATTTTTCATTTTAAATCAATCAATAACATTTTTTTAAATATGTATTTAAATATTCGAAATAGCAAAAAAATAGTCTCTTCTCAAAATAATCACCCTATTAAAACTTTTTTAACCTAATTTTATTGATTGAATTTTAAGATTTTTGATTTCACATAGATAATGATAAAGCTTTTGTTCTAATATCTATCTCAACCAAAACATTCTGTGAAAAGTCAGGACAAGTTTGAAAAAGTAGTGAAATCTAGTGTGTAGCCAAGTTAAATTCGCCAAGAATAATTAAGTTGAGAAAATAGTAGATCTCTCAACTTAATTATTCTTGGCGAATTTAACTTGGCTACACACTAGATTTCACTACTTTTTCGAACTTGGCCTGTTTTGGTTGATATTTCTCTTCTTTTGTAAGCTATGAAGAAGCTCGTTGGTCCATAGGGCTAGAATTTTCATTTTTGACCCCCACCTCCCATTTTGGGTGGTTCGTTTTTGCATTTTTAGTCTTCAGAGGGCCCACAGAATATGTATACAATTTTTGGTTGAGTTTTGTTAAACGGGCTAGAATTTTCATTTTTGATCCCCTCCCCATTTTGAGTGGTTAGTTTTTGCATTTCTAGCCTTCAGGGGACCTACGGAATTCATATACAAAATTTGGTTGAGCTTGGTCTAGCGGGCTAGAATTTTCATTTTTACCCCCCTCCCCCATTTTGAAGGGGTTGAAAGATAGAAAATTTGGATTTTTTGAATTTTTCCTTTGTTTGTGTCTCAAACTCTACTAGCAGGCGAAGTTTCATGATGCTGGGATGATTAGAAGTACCTTAGAGATTTTGATGACCCATAAGTGAGTGCCAAAATTCGCTATGTTCTCAGGTCCACATCTCAGAATCTATTTAAGCTATATTATTGAAATTTGGTACTCTCCTCAAGATGGATTACATAATTACATGTGTATAATTTCAGGTCTGTATCTCAAATGAATTCCGAGCTGCAAGGGGGTCGAAATTGGCTTGAAATGGTTCGTGTAAATAGCGTACAGCGTGTACGCCTAAGGCCTAAGCTAATGCTCGAACTTGCCCTGCGCACACTGTGTGCTTTGATCTGTCATGTCCAAATATGTACCAGTTAACCCTAAATATCTTGAAATATTTATCCAAGATTCTTTTCTTATATAAACAGTAAACTCAGACCATTGGATTTAATTGACGTAAATATGAGCTGGGGTGTGTAAAGCCTTATAATTATCAATTTATTATGCTCTTTAGTGACGTCAGAGTCCTTCCACTTAGCATCCCATCCATTTTGCAGCTTCCTGGTCGATTTTCAATGCATCAATCACCTTAAAAACGACTCTAGAATTGAATGCAAAAATGTTAAATTTTTATTAATCTACTATTGCTTGTTTAACCCTAAAAATCCCTTACAAATCAATGTTTCCTTTGTTTTCCTATTCCCTTTTTACGAGCTCGAATTATGTTTTAAAATATCGTATTTTTCCTGGCCACTTGGCTAAGCCTGTCAGCCAATGCGAATAAATGTATGGAGAAAGTATTAAATTGAAAAAAGAGAGAAGCTTGTTGTTTATGTTTCTGAAATAATCTGTTTCGATTTTTTATATTTTAAAATCGTATTATATTATTTATTGACTTATCTTACCTACCTATATTAAAGTTTGGAAAATATTTATTTTTCCGCTTTAATCCTTTTTTTCTGGTTTTATGATAATGTCATTTTTCATTATGTGATTCACTGGTTTTCAAAACCAACCCTCAGGATATTCGATTAATAAAAAAATCTGACTATTTTTTTCCTTTTTTTAATGCTCATACTTTAAATATTTTCACTGTTTTCGTAATTCAAACAAAGAAAAAGTTTTATTATTTTATTATTATTATTATTTTAATTACATTAAAAATCCATTAAAGCGATCCGAGTAGAAGTAGAAAAAACAGTCAATTTTTCTATAGATTTTTATTAAATAAAAGAGGAAAAATACAAGAAAAAACCTTAATCTTTTGATTTTTTTCCATTATTCACTAAGTAACTAAATGTCATTTTGATTTGCAAAGAAAAGAAATGCGTTTGATAATAAAAATAGAAAAGAAATTTTCATTTGTATTTAAATAAAAGATTTTTAAAATATTTGACCCCCGTGCCACCCAAAATTTCCCATATATTTTTTCAATTATTGAAACAGTGGATTATAATTGCAATGTGATTTTTTTAGAAGAGAGGGATTATAGGTTATAGTTCTTCAAAATTTCAAATTGCAGATGAAAATGGATTTTAAATTTCATAAAAATAACCAGATCATATTTATTATGGTACTTTTTTATGTATGAACTGTATTATATCAGAGTACTAGAAAACGGTAGAGTCCCTTTCACCCCTTGACGTATGATCACCTTAGCCATGATTTATAATTAACTAATTCATTTATAAACACAAAACTAAATATTTATTTTAACCAGAAGTGGTCTAGTATCTTCGTATTTTGAAATTCATTGAAATCTTATAATGAAGTTCGAATTCCCGATAGTAGCAGAGTTAAGATTTGTAAAGGAAATACGAGAGATAAGTACACTAATAAATCTGAGGTCTTAAGGATAGTTTTTATTATACAATCCTACTTCTGACATATAGTAAAGATCATCCTTAAGGTGGTTCGGGACTGTTTAAATTTTTATAAGAAATTTCTCAAATATTTACCATCGAATCATTGATGTATTAAATATTTATTCCCGAAATTTGAAGTTGATCGTCTGTCCCATTACCTAGAAATAATTATTGAAAATTGTCCTTTTAACATGTAAGTAAATGGACCAATCTTTTAAAAGGGCTATAACTTCTATACAAATTATACCATTTTCAACAAATTTATACAGATAAATAATTCATCTTTTATGAATCGAATGATACATTTTTCAATAGATTTGACAGTCTAGTTAATTAGTTAATCATAAATGTAAAAAAAAAAAAAGTTATTTGCAGCCAACAGAATATAACAAAAGCACTGGTGTAGAATTCAAACTCTATTTCTTGAAATCATTTTTGTGTTAAATAAATGTTTTTATAATGAGAAAAAATTACTTATCTCAATATTCTTTTTATTAATATTATCAAAACAAAGATTTGTATTCGAAATTAACCTTATTATTAACAATTTTCTTATTAAAAAATTTAGTAAGCAGAAGTTATCACTCTACAGAAATACAAAAAAATATTTCGTAGATCAACCAAATAGTGCTGCTGTCCAGAACCTCCTTAACAGCTCGGATTCAGTATTTGGAACTAACTAAACTGGAAAACCTCGTAACTACAATATTTCCTAAATTTCATGTTTTTTGCTTTGATGATAGCTGAGGGCTTCTGCCACCTGTCAATAGGTATACGAGATAGGTTAATTTTTCTTCAATTTGAAAATCTTGTAATCAATCAATTATGCATAACAACAAATACTTTTATTTATGTTGAATGGTATCAAGTTTTTGAGGCGCACTGTAAAGTTGTATTAGATGAAGGAGGAGGTATCAGCCAAAGTAGAATGAGCTGGGTTCAATAAAACACCCTGAATAAAACGCTTACATTCATTCTGAACCATTGGGTACAGGCACGTTATAAATTTACATGAAGCTACAATTTTTATTTTTGACAAGGCTTGGTTCGATCACATATGTGTACCACATTTTGTGTATAACTCCCAATTAACTGAAGATGACAAATAAATTCAGGCCGAAACGTTTTATTCAGGGTGTTTTATTGAACCCAGCGCATCCAACTTTGGCTGATACATCCTGCTTCATCTAATACAATTTCATCACAGCCACAAACTCTAACAACATTCGTACTGTAAAGTTTGTAGTTCTGGAGTTTAGGTATTGAAAATATGTCGTGTTTTCTTTAGAAATGTTATATTATTGATTATTATTATAATTGTTATCCTATTTTGTTTATAAAATATTGAGGTTCATAAAACGTTATTCAGCTGATGGACTTTTAATCGTGACTTTTTGAAAGAACCCACAATTCCCATTAGAAAATAGAAAGCTAGAGGGGAGTAAAACTTCTTAACGAGTTTATTGCGTTCATAATGAGCGGCGTCGTTTAACTTCTCTATCTTGTTCATTTCCGTGAATGGGACGGTCATTTTTCATTTTAATTTGTCATTTAAATTGCACCCTTCCTCGGTCGTACTGTTGACATTCACCTGACATGTCTCTATTCGAATTCACCTCAGCAGAAATCGCCAAGATTTATACGAATTAATCAAGAGCCTGTTGGTATTTGTGGAAGCAGCTTAGGCGGATCTGCACGGGGGAAACTAACGAGCGGATTTAATCTAAGACATCTCTGCACTCGTGCGCAACTTAAAAAAGATTAATTTCAAGTTTTAATTAAGTTGCCGAGCTGGTTCAAAAGAATATAAGGATGACTCGATCGGTCGGTCCAAGTCAGATGAACTCAGGTGTTCTTACAGACTAAGATGCGGCATTTTTACTGCGAACATGATCAAACAATAAATGAGGAAGATGGTCATTTATCTTGATTGCTATAACTATTTAATTAAATAATAGAGCAATATTACATTCTAATAAAACGCTTTCGTAGATTTTAAAAAATGTCTTACACACATAGTATAGATTATTGTATTTTTTTTGCATTGTTTATATATGGTTTTGATGTTTTATTTTGTAATTCTTTGTAAAATTTTTTTTATTTTTCTTGATGTAACACTCATTATACACATGTTTGACATTTTGTTAAGTGGACTACTATTAACTAAATTATCTAAATAAACAAATAAATAAATAAATAAATTATCTTATAAAAAAATTTCTTAATTCGGAGCCTGTTTAAAAATTTAAATGAATCGAAATATAAAAGATGGTCTCCACCAAAAGAGGAATTATGTAATTAAAATATTTTATTTTGTCGAGAGTAGCAGAGTTGTTGAATCATATAGAGAAATCAATGAAGATGTTCTCTGCAGTTTAAAAGTTCCAATAGCCTCAAAATATTATTTTTAATCCAAGTCGTAGGTTCTCTCTTGGCCATAATAATTATAATTAATATATTTTATCGGCAATAAATCCAGAGAGTAAATTTTCATAATTTGTTTAATGTTGTTAGTACTAGTGGCTATGATGAAATTGCAGTTGGTTGATGAAGATATCAGCCAAGGTGGGATGCCGGGTTCAATAAAACTTCCAGAATAAGAAGTTTTTGGCCTAAATATTATTGGATGTATTGAAAATCATACACATACTCTCGATAATTCGAATTTTTCGATAGTTCGAACTCTTCAGCTGTTAACTTCAGTAAATCGAAAAATTGCTGTCTATTTTGATATGCTCGATAACTCGAAAATTCTTTTTGTAACATGTTCACAAACTATATTAAAAACTCTTAATAATTCGAATTTTTTTGTGAGTCCTTGGATTTAGAATTATCGATTGTCGACTGTATATTCCAATATATACATGGGATCTTACCAGGTTTTGTCAACAATCAAATTTCACTATAATTTTTTCCATGCTGTAGTCCAAGATAAACAATCTTATTTTAAGATTATATTATTTGATTTAGAATAGTGATTTATAAATAAATCTCAACTTGATTCCTATTTAATAAGTAATATCAATAATATTTAGTTAGCGGAATTATAGTTGTAATGTTAAGCTACTGGGAATGAATTCAATTTGAAAAGATAAACATTGCTTGAGGAGAATGGCAAACATAGATTTCTCATTCAAGATAACGGGAGCTTGGAACTCCAAGGGGAGTGACCAAGAGATTGGGATTCCCACCTCAGAGCTTAGTTAGGAAGACTCATTCAAACTATTTAATAGCCTTGCCTTCCACAGGGCTAATATAACCTTCACCCGATTGGCCAGAGGTCTAAGGGCTCGGCCCAAAGGGCCATACTAATTACTGGTGCGTATTGCACAATTTAAACATGCAGTCTTACCATTTAAGTGATATAAATTCACAGACTCTCTCAGCCTATATTCTCGACTTAGGACCGAATAATCTTTTACCAAGGCGAAAGTACAAGATCGAAACTTTGTCTTGAAAATTTTGTAAAAGAAAAAAATTTCATCTCTATTCGCCTCCCCCTTCAGATTAGTATAAGATATGAGAGAATTATATTTTCTAGAGTCCCATTTTTGAAAGTAAACTTCTAATTAATAACTCTAAAAAAAAACGAATTACAAAATTACGAACCAATTATAGAATTATTTTACTTTTTAAATATCATAAATTCCAAATTATATCTTGAAGGAGACTATATAATTACAACAGGATCTTGCTAGTTCCTACTATTTGCTTCTTGGGATCCCATAAATTTGGTTACCCCTGAAAAATCGGATGTTTTTTTTTCTCAAAATTTTCGTTCTTAAGGTAAGTAGTTCTTTCACAAATGGAAAAATTCAAGACGTTTTTTAAACTTGGAATATAAGCCATTTAAAGCATAATACACATACTGTTAAAATTTGAAGACGATTTACCACACCAAACATGAAATAATTGGAATTAAAAATGAAATTTTTAACATAGGGTAGATAGGGAAAGGGATAGGGATATGATAATTATTTTATTTTTTCATTGAAGGACTTTCACCATCTTGATGAAAAACTAATATTTGTTAGAATAATATATTCGGAGTAACTTAAAAACAAAATTGAAATTATTTACCAAATAATTTTGATAAAAAAAAAACCTGTTTGGGCGATTATTTTTAGTGGAGGGGATATAAGCATAATGGCTTGGAAACGACCGGCAAATATGTGTATATCTATATAGAGATTTCGTAGTGTGAGTAGACAGTCACGTTAAAAAAAATATCCTAAAAATTTTAGATCCGTTCGTATTTATAGAGTGGTTACGAGGCTAAAACTTTTTGTGTGAATTGTCGCGAAAGAACCTCCTTAAACGTATTTTTGATAAAAAAAAATGGAAATTTTTTAAAATCGATATTACTATGAGATTCGCAAGTTTCAAAAATAAATCATCAATTTTAAAAATGTATGAACTATTGCTATTTAATAAATTTTAAGCCTAGTCCGATAATGAGCAAACGATGAGGTCTATTTTTTCGAATGTTTAATTATGATGTTTTTGCCCTGTTAATCGATAATTATTATTTCTTCATACTCAACTACAATGATTATTATTATTTTTCTCAATAAAAAAGTTTTTTTTATTATTTAAAGAGCTTTTCGTGCGTGCCTTCGGCACGCCCTCGAAGCTCGGCCCTCCGGGCTGATGCCCTGGCGGGCGGCGTCTCGGTCCAAAAATTTTATTCCTCTTAAAAAACCACACTCCAAATGTATACCTGTAAACTCCCGAAAATACATACTCTCTTAAAAGTTTCGCCTCATTTTCGTCCTGACACAGCTACAGAAATGAGAATCTAGATATAAATCTGGGAGTATTTCTTATTTCTATAATCTACAGCATTGTGATATTTTTTGTGTGGAAATATGTAGATTTATTTAAATAAGTGGGATCGTGTGAGGAGGAGAATTATATTATATCATTTTTTTTAAATTTGGGATCGATAATCGATATAAGGCTCCGAATATTTAAAAGAGATCAGGTGTTGTTTGTATGACAGGCTGCTCCAGTATTGCCATGAGAAACTCGGGCGTGCGCTCTTTCTGTGCGCAAAGAAAAGCAAATTGAATATTTAATTTTTGAGTGGTGAGGGGGCGGGGAGGAGGAATAATTATCAATATATTTAATGTTTCTTAATTTAAAATCAATTGGAGTCTTTCATTTCAAAATTCGAGTCCAAATTACGATTATATTTCAAATTTGCCGCAAATATGCCGACGGCGCTCCCTGTCGGCGGCATTACGTCAGCGTTGCGGCAAATTAATCTGGACTAATCTATATAGTATAATCGACTACTATATTTGAAAATAACATTATTATTTGATTTTTTTTTAAGGTAGTTGTTTCAACATATGTGTTTTCTTAGTTTTTTTTTTTTGAAATTTAGACAGAATATTATTTAAATACTTCTGCATCGATTGAGTGGCAAAACGAAATTTATGAACAATATAGTTCCGGAGATATTAAATTCAAAGATAGAGTTTTTCAGACTATAATACATTGCAATAAATAATACATTTTTTAAGAACATTTTAATTCATAGTTACAACACAGTTTCTGAGATAATAATAACCAACATTAAACAATAACTAATACATTTTTTAACAAAGTTTGAATTCATATTTACAACAGAGTTTCCGAGATAATGATGAATAAAAATAAAAAATGTATAATAAAAAATTTACACTAAAAACAAGCTGGCAACAACGCATGTGCTTAACCTAAAAAGTGTGTTCGCTTTAGTACTTTTTTGACGTTTTTCCACTTCAGCCACAGTCGCAACAGCTTTCAATCGCTTATTAAGAACTTTTTGTTTTATAAATCAACCTTTATAATGTATTTTATCTGTCATTTCTATGATAAAAATATTCACAATGTTGCCAGATTTCTCAAACGAGAACGGGATTGGCTAGTAGTGGTACATAAACAACAAAAAGTTTTGGGCTTATGAATTTTGAATCACTTATTGTCTGTTCTATATACTCTAGCATTAACGTTTTGCCAGTATTGTTGTCAAACAACTACCTTAAGTCGATCTTAAATTAATTAATTAAGATTAAGAGATTAAAGATCGACATAAAAATACAACATACCCGTAAAACCTTTTCCCCCTCTCTGCTATACGAGATCAATGATTTTCTCCTAATTTACAATTCTTGCCCATTTCAAATATATCGTAAATTAGTAAAAATCTTTTTATTTTCAATTTAATTATTTATTACCTAACATACTCCTCTTACTTTTGGGATCAATTACCTCCAAATTGGCAATTTACATGTGTTTGATATAATTGAATAAATACCACTGATGCTATTTTTAAAGAAAATCTATTTCAATATTAATTAAACTCGATTAAACATTTCCCATAAATAAATAATTGATATTATAATCAAATTATAGCAGTTGAGCTTTTAATCATTCATCTATGTTGCCTTTTTTTGTTCTACAATGCAATATTAAAAGCGAGTTCTCTAAAGGGCGAGTTAATTAGTAGCCATTCGCTCATCTAGAAAAACATAAAAAACCATATAAGAAAATACATCAGTAAGATAAAGTCATAAGAAAGTTTCTAGGGGTATAATACTTAGATTGTTATAAAGGGCTCAACTTTCTCATTCTAAATATAAAGTTTAAATAAAATCTTTAAAGATACTTAGTTAAAACATGTTTCTAAAGATTATGTTCAGATTTGAAATTTTACACCCTACCTTTTTCTTTTTGAAAATATGTTTTACTTATATTCTGTAAGATATATAATAATAATATTTTAATAAGCAAAGGGAAAGTTTTTTATATCTCTATTATCCAAAAAGGTTGCCAATGTATTTGGCGCACTGAAACTCCTGATCTGTTTAACGTTCATCTCTTGTATTTTTTGGGGCCTGCCCGAATTGTGTAAATAAATTTGATACACTATTTGAAAATAAAAATACTTTATTGGAATTTAGGTTCAACCTTTTTTAACCGACTTCAAAAAAGGAGGAGGTTCTCAATTCGACTGAATTTTTTTTGTGTCTATGTTACCTGATATCTTCGCCAATTGTGAACCGATTTTGATGATTTTTTTTGCAGTGGGTTCAGTCTAGTTTCCAATTGGTATTTTTTTCATTGGTATTGGACCTTTTTTGCTATGTTTGTTTAGGCATAATTTCTTTGTTTATAAACCGATTTCAATGATTCTTTTTATATTGGAAAGGGTACCTTAGGGGTGATCCCATATTAATTTGGTCAAGTTCTGATGATATGATCAATGACGAATTAACGTAAATATCTAATTCTTATGAGCAAATAATCGAAATTATAATAAATAAAATCTTTTATTAAATAATCAATCTTAAAACGTTCATTTAAAACCCGCAAACGTTTCGAGAGAATTTCTATATTTATGAATTGAATTTTATTATCATTTTCTTGATTCATTCGCCCGACCCTTTCTCTTACGAGATGCATGCAAGGTATTATATTAAGTCCCTATTAATAACATCACTAAAAAGAGAAAAATAAAAATAATTTTTATAAAAAAAATAAAACCGACTTCAAAAAAAATAAATGCAACAAATAAGATAATAAAACTCAAAAATAAAATAAAATACACTAAAAGGTATAAAATAATAATCTAATTTAGTTACAACTAAACGATGAAATATTTACATGAAATCACTTTTTTGAAGTCGGTGCTAAACTAACTATATAAGCGAGCGTACCCGCCAATTGTACTAAGTAAAATCCGTCGAGTTTGATTCATAAAATGTATATGTTTGGCACCGACTTCAAAAAGTGATTTCATGTAAATATTTCGCCGTTTAGTTGAAACTAAATTAGATAAATATTTTATACCTTCTAGTGTATTTTATTTGATTTTTGAGTTCTTATTATTTTATTTGTTGCATTTAATTTCGAGAAGTCGGATTTATTTTATTTTTTATAAAAATAATTTTTTTAAAAAACCAACGTTTCGGAAAATTTTCTTTTAGGGTTCAAAATCGTCAATAATTAGAAGCTTGCCTGAAAATAATTAAATTATCAATTTATCTTCATTATAAAGTTTAATGAGTGAAGAGAAAATTCAAAAAAATTTCTACTTAATCCGAGCTATTATGGATAATCTTTTACATGTCAGAATGGTTGTATTGACATCTAGAGATTTTATTCTTGACAACAAGAATCAGTATTGTATATTTAAAATTTTTTGTCAAATTCAAGAAATTTCTCAAGGCTTATAGTCTTGACATTTTTTCGTTTTTCGACCAAATTTAAAATTAATAGATTAAAAATTCAGTTTATTGGACAAAGTTTTTTATTGAAGTTCTTCTTCAATTTTTGTACAACGTTTCGTCTCTCTCGAGACTTTTTCAAGTACTCAATTGGCTAGAACAACATTGGTTGAAATAAAGATAAAAATAACTGAGACATAGTAGAATTTTTTTCTTTCTAGATTGACTACATCTATACTTATATTGTTTTATGGTATCAATCTAGAAAGAAAAATTCCTACTATAGTCTCAGTTATTTTTATCTTTATTTCAACCAATGCTGTTCTAGCAATTGAAGAGTCGTGAAACGTTCTTATGAAAGAAGCAGAACTTCAATAAAAAACTTTTATTAATAAACTTGTTTTAATGTATTATAATGGACATTAATCAACATAATTTAAAATTAATTTTTAGCAACAAAAAATGCTTTAAGATTAGGTAAAATGAAATATTTTCGTTATTATAGGTTCATTTTATAGTACATTTAATTTCATTTTCTCTCTTGTTTTTTTAGTTTGAAAATATTATAATTGTAAATTTTAACCCCGCCTTCCCCCTTGATTTTGGGTCGATATGCACCAAAATCTAATCATAGCTCTTAATCTCAGTGCACCAAAACTACATGTGAAATATGGTTTTGATATTCACACTAGTTTTTGAGCTAGCTCGTCCACAAAATTTTGGTAACGCACAGACTAACAGACTAACAGACATTTTGACAAAACAGTTATTATCTCGGAAAAATATAATTTTTCCGATGTTCACTTATTAGAGATTTTTTGTAGACCGAAATGCCATGGTTTCGCCCAATTTTATTTAATCAAAATAGTTTCAGCCGTTTTTGAGATATTTCAAAAAAAAGAAGCAAAAAACACTTTTTTCATGCATCGATTACAATATTTGACCATACCCTGTATGGTAAAAGTAAAAACGTTGTAATTACATGTCAATTGAAGTTTTCATTTGGAAAATAGCGTTTCATTATCATGGGTTGCCATTTCATTAATTTATATTTAAAAAAAGTAAACTAAATTAAAAATAGCTTGACTCCAATAGAAATAAAAAAACCTCTTTATTGTAAATTGGAAATAATCAAATTCATATAAACTTCGAAATTAGTTGTTGTTTTTTTTGTTTACACACGAAATTTTCAATGTAACGAAATGTTATTATAAAAGTACACTCTTATCAAATCAACTTATAAACTATCATATACATCACCAGTAAGCCAATATTTTTACTTTCACATTTACTGTATATTCTATGGAAT
>JALMQS010000687.1:80734-201777 GCA_024734495.1 Forficula auricularia | reverse complement strand
AATTCAATAAAATGTTTGTGGATATTTGCTAGGTTTTATCGAATTATGATTGGCTGTTTATCACTTCTTTTTCAAATTTTTATTTGGCCGTTTTTTTTTCTTTTTAAATTCTTTTTTATAGCCTAAAATTTTTTTTATTTCAACCATATTAATTTGTTTTAGATTATAAGCTCTTATTTTCAACTTAATCTTTTTTATTTCATATTAATTATTATTTTCTTTTTATTCACTTTCTATTTACCTTTTAATTATAGAAAGCTAGGTTTCTTCAAATTTAATATTCTCATTAACATCCCACTGATTCTAGATAATTTATCAATTTTTTCAAAATTTTATAGATCCTGAATCTATTACTCTTGAACCCACATTTTTTTTCGATACTTTGAAGAATTATATTCAAAAAAATCATATAGCTGCTGTTTTTAAAATAATTTTTTATAGTTGTGACGTCATTTTTTCAAATAAATGCATTACCGCATCTATCCATTTCGCCATACTTTACGAGTACTTGATTTAATTTTTTATGAATTCCACTGAGGATGTCTATCTTTTTGCAGTTTACTTGTTCAAATTTTTTGTTTCAACTTTCCATTGTTTTTCAATTAATAATCTATTTTTTAGATTATAAATCTCGTTATAGGGTTCAAGGGTATTCTTCAAACTCCGCCATGGACGGTCCCAAGCCCGGCTGAAAAAGGAGGAGGGTTGGGCGTGAGGTTAAGAACCCTCACCCTATAAAAGACTCCATTGTACTAGTGATCATGAGCAATTTGGACGTAACAATCTTTGATAAATTGTCATTGAATATTTGTTGCATGGTTCAGTTTCTGAAAATAAATTTATTACTTTACTTACTACTCTGTTAGAGATTGACAAAATACTTAACGACTAGGATTTTGCCATCCCGGTGTCTCTTTTGAATGCTTTAAATCCAATCTCAAGAAATCTCACTAATTTTCTTCTCTAGTTTTTTCAATTAGTATACGGCAGTAATGTTGAAGCTCTGATTAATCAGTATCATTCAATTATTTTGCTCTTCCTTTTCGAAATATGTAGACAAAAGTTTTTAATCAATATGCCATGTCTCTATAAAATTTATCAAATAATAATGATACTTTTCGATAATATTTTAACAATATTCCCTTGTTAGTTAATTCCATAAAAAATTTGGGGATATTTGGTAGGTTTTATCGAAATATGATTAAGGGTTGATCACTTTGTTTTCAAATTTTTAATTGGTCGCTGTATTAGAGTTGAATGATTTTTATTTTCAGTGTATTCCTCATTAGTGCTTAGCTAAGTGAAAAGAATAGATTCGAAAATTGAGAGGAATTGGAATTATGATCTATGGCAATCAATAGAGGCTGGGGTCGCTTCAATGCCCGGAACTAAATCTCTGTCACTCAGTTTTTTTTCGATCCCTTAACAGACTGTCCCATTGACTATTTTTTTGGAAAATCTTCTAGATTTTCAAAAAATAATATAAATGATGCACTCTGTTAGAGATTGACAAAATACTTAACGACTAGGATTTTGCCATCCCGGTGTCTCTTTTGAATGCTTTAAATCCAATCTCAAGAAATCTCACTAATTTTCTTCTCTAGTTTTTTCAATTAGTATACGGCAGTAATGTTGAAGCTCTGATTAATCAGTATCATTCAATTATTTTGCTCTTCCTTTTCGAAATATGTAGACAAAAGTTTTTAATCAATATGCCATGTCTCTATAAAATTTATCAAATAATAATGATACTTTTCGATAATATTTGAACAATATTCCCTTGTTAGTTAATTCCATAAAAAATTTGGGGATATTTGGTAGGTTTTATCGAAATATGATTAAGGGTTGATCACTTTGTTTTCAAATTTTTAATTGGTCGCTGTATTAGAGTTGAATGATTTTTATTTTCAGTGTATTCCTCATTAGTGCTTAGCTAAGTGAAAAGAATAGATTCGAAAATTGAGAGGAATTGGAATTATGATCTATGGCAATCAATAGAGGCTGGGGTCGCTTCAATGCCCGGAACTAAATCTCTGTCACTCAGTTTTTTCGATCCCTTAACAGACTGTCCCATTGACTATTTTTTGGCAAATCTTCTAGATTTCCTCAAAAAATAATATAAATGATGCACTCCCCTGTTAGAGATTGACACAGTCACTTAACGACTAGGATTTTGCCATCCTGTCCCCTTTTTGAATGCTTTAAATCCAATCTTCAAGAAATCTCACTAATTTTCTTCTTAGTTTTTTCAACTAGTATACGCGTAATGTTGAAGCTCTGATTAATCAGTATCATTCAATTATTTTGCCTTCCTTTCGAAATATGTAGACAAAAAGTTTTTAATCAATATGCCATGTCTCTATAAAATTTATCAAATAATAATGATACTTTTCGATAATATTTGAACAATATTCTCTCGACTAGTTAATTCCATACAAAAAATTGGGGATGTTTGGTAGGTTTTATCGAAATAAGATTAAGTCGTTGATCACTTTGTTTTCAAATTTTTTAATTGGTCGCTGTTTTTTTTTTTTTTTTTTTAATGCAATCGAATGCAAGAAGGTGCACCAGTAAAGATGTAGCCCCTATGGATCTCGGAAAGACCCTTGCATTACCGAAGAGAAGGGAAAGTTGTTTAAGTGAGAGGGTGTAGACGTAGGTGTCTATGCACCCTGGTTTTGAAGGTTTGAAGATCATAGGTGCTGGGAAAGATAGAGGCTGGGAGAGAGTTCCAGTTCCTTGAAGTCATGGGGATATATGAATTCGCGAATGAAGTGGTCCGGCACTTTTCCAATTTGACCGCGAAAGAGTGTTGGGAGTCGGCAAAACGTGTGCTGCGTGCAAAGCATGCTTTGGGGGAATTATTGATTTTATCTCATCAGAGCACCTGCCGTGATAGTATCTATAGAAAAGGGAAAGGGCGGAGACATCTCTTCGATGAGCCAGCGAGTCGAGGGAGTCGGTGAGGGTAGAATCGTCAATTAGCCTGACGGCTCGTTTCTGAATTGCATCAAGGGTAGCAAGAGAATATTTTGAGGCTCCTCTCCACAGATGAGAGCCGTATTCGAGACAGGGGCGGATTTGGGCCTTGTAGATGGTGAGAAGTTGTGGGGGTTTGTAAAATCGCTTGGACCTGAATAAGAAGCCAATCTTCCTTGCTGCAGATTTCGCCACAGAGGAGATGTGTTCATTCCAAGACAGGTCAGATGCGACGAGAGACGCCCAACATGGATAGGTTGCATTAGAGTTGAATGATTTTTATTTTCAGTGTATTCCTCATTGAGTGCTTAGCTAAGTGAAAAGAATAGATTCGAAAATTGAGAGGAATTGGAATTATGATCTATGGCAATCAATAGAGGCTGGGGTCGCTTCAATGCCCGGAACTAAATCTCTGTCACTCAGTTTTTTTTCGATCCCTTAACAGACTGTCCCATTGACTATTTTTTTGGAAAATCTTCTAGATTTTCAAAAAATAATATAAATGATGCACTCTGTTAGAGATTGACAAAATACTTAACGACTAGGATTTTGCCATCCCGGTGTCTCTTTTGAATGCTTTAAATCCAATCTCAAGAAATCTCACTAATTTTCTTCTCTAGTTTTTTCAATTAGTATACGGCAGTAATGTTGAAGCTCTGATTAATCAGTATCATTCAATTATTTTGCTCTTCCTTTTCGAAATATGTAGACAAAAGTTTTTAATCAATATGCCATGTCTCTATAAAATTTATCAAATAATAATGATACTTTTCGATAATATTTTAAAAATATTTCCATTGTTAGTTAATTCGATAAAAAATTTGGGTATATTTGGTAGATTTTATCGAATTCTGATTGAGGGTTGTCACTTTGTTTTCAAATTTTTAATTGGTCGCTATAAAATTTCTCAAACAATCATGTCTATCATAGCTTCACAATAAAGCACGTCTAGTAATAAATATTATCGCGACTCTATAAAGTTTATCAAAAAACATAATGGTCTAAGAATGCGAATTATGTATGCCTAGTAATATGGTATAATAGGTATTCACAATTTTGTCAAAATTGTATCGATTTTTTATTATTATTGTTATTATTAGTTAACTCTCGTCAAATTGTAATTTATTACTCAACAGTTAATTCCAACTTCATCCAATGAAATTAAATAATTATTAAAGCAATTTATAATTTGAAAGTTTATATTGGGAAAATAAGGACAAGTTTTTATGTGTGACTTTTTTATTTATCCACCAACGTTTCGTCGACTTTGCCGACTTCTTCAGGGCTTCAAATAGTCATGTCACACATTCGTTTAAATTTTCTTCTTACCTTCGTTACCATTGAAGGCCATCAGAATACAATTTTCAAAAGATATTTGGCACATTCACAAAAAACACAATTTTTTTCTCTTTTTAATAACAACCTTATCAATACAGAACAGAACAGTAATCACTTCTTACAAAAAATAGAATAAAATATTTTTCTTTTTATCCCTATATACAAAAATCTCAACTTCGAAGTTTTTCTCTAGTAGTTTTTATTCCCAGTGAAATTTTGTATTCATGGCCACTAATAAATCCAATAGACTGCTGTGGCCGAACCCTGATCCATTCTTCCGGATCTTGAGTGGGAGGATCGGAGGGCTATAAGGGGAGATGTGGAGGCCCTTAAAAAAAATTAAATTTCTCTAAATCCCTTGTTAGTTAATTCCATAAAAAATTTGGGGATATTTGGTAGGTTTTATCGAAATATGATTAAGGGTTGATCACTTTGTTTTCAAATTTTTAATTGGTCGCTGTATTAGAGTTGAATGATTTTTATTTTCAGTGTATTCCTCATTAGTGCTTAGCTAAGTGAAAAGAATAGATTCGAAAATTGAGAGGAATTGGAATTATGATCTATGGCAATCAATAGAGGCTGGGGTCGCTTCAATGCCCGGAACTAAATCTCTGTCACTCAGTTTTTTTTTCGATCCCTTAACAAACTGTCCCATTTACTATTTTTTTTTGGAAAATCTTCTAGATTTTCTAAAAATAATATAAATGATGCACTCTGTTAGAGATCAACAAAATACTAAACGACTAGGATTTTGCCATCCCGGTGTCTCTTTTGAATGCTTTAAATCTAATTTCAAGAAATCTCACTAATTTTCTTCTCTAGTTTTTTCAATTAGTATATGGCAGTAATGTTGAAGCTCTGATTAATCAGTATCATTCAATTATTTTGCTCTTCCTTTTCGAAATATGTAGGCTAAAGTTTTTAATCACTTTCACATGTCTCTATAAAATTCATCAAATAATAATGATAATTTTCGATAATATTTTAACAAATATTCCCTTGTTAGTTAATTCCATAAAAAATTTGGGGATATTTGGTAGGTTTTATCGAAATATGATTGAGGTTTGATCACTGTTTTAAAATCTTTAATTGATCGTTTTTTCTTTTACATTCTTTTTTATAGGTTAAAATTGTTTTTTGTTTCAACTTTATTAATTTGTTTGAAATTATAAGCTTTTATTATCAACACATCTTTATCATTTCATATTAATTTTTTTTCTTCTTATACTTTTTCTATTTAGCTTTTAATTATTGAAATCTACGTTTTTTCAAACTTACTATTCTCGTTAACATCCCACTGATTCACGATAATTTATCAATTTTTTCAAAATTTGATAGATTCTGAATCTATTACTCTTGAACCCACATTTTTTTTTTGTTACTTTGAAGAAATAAATATATTCAAAAAAATCATATAGCTGGTGTTTTATAAAATAATTCTTTTATAGTTGTGACGTCATTTTTTCAACTAAATGCATCACCGCATCTATCCAATCCGCCATACTTTACGAGTACTTGATTTAATGTTTTATGAATTCCACTGAAAATGTCTATCTTTTTGTAGTTTACTTGTTTTAATTTTTTTGTTGGAACTTTCTATTGTTGTTCAATTAATAATCAATTCTTCTGATTATAAATCTAGTTAGAGGGTTCAAGAGTATTCTTCAAACTCCGCCATGGACGGTCCCAAGCCCGGCTGAAAAAGGAGGAGGGTTGGGCGTGAGTTTAAGAACCTCACCCTATAAAAGACTCCATTGTACTAGTGATCATGACAATTTGGACGTCAAAATCTTTCATATATTGTCATTAATATTGGTACATGGTTCAGTTTCTGAAATTAAATTTATTACTTTACTTACTATGAACAATTTTCTTTTATTTTCTCTTTAATTTGCATTTAGCGACTGACTGAATACAATACTTTATCCTAGTTGATCCCAATCATTATTGTCATACATCCACAATAAAGAGTCAAACATTTTTGTTATACACTATAAACGGTGTCCTAAAATTCAACGATATACCGTGATCAGAAGATAGGCCAATTTATGACGGTCCAGAACCTTAAAATTTCCCATAGTTTTCATCGAGGTGTGAACCGAGATTGGAATTAGGTGTACACCGACCGTCTTTGGAATTACTTTGGAATTCATTAGATAATCTATTGTCATCTACTTGGAAATGAAAGTGGAAGTTGAAGTAGGTGTACACGATTTTAGGTCGCGGTTCACCCCTCGGTTTTCGTATTATAGGCATTTTTTTGAAAATCATGAAAATCACTACTCTGTAGGTACCTACTTAATATTGATATGCTCAGACTACTAATTTCCATATTTTATGAATCTTATTTTTATTAGAACCCTCCCATTAGGAAGAGGTGGAATGGGAGGGTTAGTAATTGTCTCCGTGTTAGTGGGGGGTTTGGGAGGTTTGATTCAAACGTCCCTTGCTAAATTAATAGCTTACTCGTCCATCAAATCCTGAATAGCTAATTTTTAAAATAAACAGACTAGAAAAAATAGAATTTTTCTAAGATGTTGAAAGGACTTAAAAAAGTATATTATTGATCAGAATTTAATTTATTTAGGTTGTTTAAACCATAAAACAAGCATAAAACACTAGTGTGTTTATTTTAAAAATTTTAACTAATAAATTTTTTTTTAAATATAGTGATTTTTTCAATTTTACATAAGTCTCGAACTGCGATTTTGTGCAAAAAACTGCAAACTTCAACCTCATTGCGGCAGGGGTTACCATTATCCAATTAAGATGAAACTTTGTTTAAATTGTAGCAAATTTAATCTAGTTTAAAAATGTATAGAGTTGTCTTTGTCGAAAACCTCCACCTTCATGGTCAAAATGGAGAAAAATCGAAAAAAGTACGAATTTTAGGGATATTCAAGTGATCCCGGGGGCTGTTTTTTTACAAGCGCTGGTACCGGTTCTACTTAACCTAAATAGATGAAATTGTTAGTATTTGACGCGTAATTTAAAGAGCTTCAATTTATCTAATAGATATTTTTTGATTTGATAATCCGTTTTAGAGTTATTCAAGAAAAACTGAAAAACTCGAAAAAATTTTTCATTTTGAGGCGCGTAGAAAAATTTCCACAACACAGATTTGGGAGAAACTTAGGGTAGTAATATTGGAGTACCTATAAAGGTATTCCAGCAATAAAATCTTTACCGGGGATTATTTCCTGTTCAAATCGTAATTTGCCTGGACTAGTAGTCTCAACCAATTTATTAACCACCATTCAAACAATCATTAAAATATATATAGGTGCATGAGTAATTTCATTATAAACTTAGTATATAAATATGAAAAACTCAATTAGCGAACCATAGTCCAAGTGTATATTATAATATACACATTTAATAGGTAACCCTGTATATTTTCCCCTTCTTCATGCGCTCTTTTTGTATGTTTTTAATTTTACAGAGGGTGAAAATCGCCTCTAAAAACTACTTTTGAAGTCCGAAATTTAAAAATTTTTCTGGGATGGGGGGGGGGGGGTGAAAGGGTGCCGGTACATGACCCCCCAAATTGAAAGTCTGGTACCACTCCTAGTATAAAAGTAATATATTTCTTGTAAATAAACATTAATTAATTGAATTTCGTACTAAAATAAAAATATTTTAAATTCTATATAGCGACGAGAATTTTTTTTTTAATTTCGCCCCCCCCCCCCCCCCTCCTCCATAAAAAATTCCTGGATCCGCCCTTGAACACACCCCGCCCGACGATTGGCTGGTTCGGTTTTCAATCTGTGTTTGATTAGAAAATAAACTTCAACGGATTGTTGCTAAACTTTATTCAAATTCATTTGAAATATTAATATGTTTTGCTGGCTTGGTGTGTACTGGATATATTAATTATTTATCTTTTAACAATAAAAAAATAATATGTTTATTCCTTTATTATTAATCAGATATCACTTGCAATTTGCAGTTCATTTGACTTTTATGGCAAACAACTCAAACTTGAGTTGTTTACCAAAAAAGAATTTAGTCTTTTTGATTTTAAGTCGATTCTTCCACGTTTTCAGTAGAGGTTGCCATTAATAGTCAAAACATCAAAAATGGAATGCAATAAGGTTTGCAATGGTCTTGCGGGTTAAGCAAGCATTTATTTACATAAACAATTAAACATCTTATTTTTATTCAGAAGCGAATATACATTAATACAAGTATTAGCTAATAGAGCAGGGAAAACTGATGAGTTCCGGGAAAGATAGACAATTGACCAGCAATTAAGAATTATGAGAGAGCATTGACCAGATAGAACAAAGAAAGGGACGAGCGAGTTGAAGACACACAGAGTACAGACTTCTTCTTATATGCAAACACACACATATACATACGGCGGAGTTGAATACACCTAAACACTTATTCATCTACTCAAGTACATCTCTATACATACGGTTGCGCACAGAGAGTACAGTATATTTTTACAATTCAAGTCTGCACCTACATATACATATATACTTCATATTCTTCCGTTCAAGTCTGTGCTTATATACACCTATACATTACTTCCGCTATTCAAGTCTCCATAGAGGGAACATACAGCGAGTACACACATCCACGGCTCCTCTTCAGGTCTTCGCTTGCATATACACATAACATTTATTGCTAAGCATATCACAAGAGAGAGCACACACATACCCACACAATCACGCCACCGGAGCTGGACACCGACCAAGACATCTATACATCTAGTCGAGCTCATTGTAACAGTTCCTGAATAAACACATCTCATTGTCTCTTGTTAACCGCTGCTCTGTATTATAATTATTTATAGAATTAGTACCAGGAAGTCCATTTCCTTACATCCTTCACTCACCACATAACATTTCATTCTACATTTTAGGGACGCGGCACTTGGATCAGACACTGAGGGACACACCCACCCCATAACAAAAAATTGCGAAGCAGATCAATATTTTACAATAATCAATAATAATTAATTTAATAGTAAAGTAAGAAAATTAAAGCCCAATTTCCTAGTACATGAGTTACATTGCTCCCCCCCACCCCCTCGTGGGTTATTCCTCTAGTATTAGATAAGAATCGATCGTTATTTTTGATTTTAAGCCGATTCCTCCATGTCTCAGCAATGGTTACCAATAATAATCGAAGCGTCAAAAATCTAATGTAAAATTGTTATTCCTCGAGTATTATATGAGAATCGATGGCTATTTTTGATTTTAAGTCGATTCCTCCATGTCTACAGCAATGGTTACTAATAATAACCGAAATGTCAAAAATCCAATATAGAATGGTTATTCCTCAAGTACTAGATGAGAATCAATCGCTATTTTTGGTTTTAAGTCGATTCCTCCATGTCTACAGCAATGGTTACCAATAAAAACCGAGACGTCAAAAATCCAATATAGAATGGATATTCCTCAAGTACTAGCTGAGAATCAATCGCTATTTTTGGTTTCAAGTCGATTCCTCTATAAAGGTAACGGATAAGAAAAGAACGCAGTTGCTATAGTTACTTATAAACTTTCCTCCCAAATTTTTAGCATTTCACAGAGAAAAGCCTATCCACTCTTACTTAGTTAGGTTAAATGAGTCCTATATTAAACATATAAAATGAATAAATTTTAAAGAATTTAAAAATCTTACTTTAGAGTAAAGTACTTTAAAATATAATTTTACTAAAAACTTTATTTAACCTTTTTTGTCGTCCCCAAGGTACTTAATTAGGATATTAAATTTCATCAAAATTGGTTAAGTCATTTTAAAGATATTTAGAAAAAACTAAAAAAGTACTGAAAGGAAATTGGGTTCTATGTGAACTGACGCCGAAAAACATTGAATTCCGATTTTCCACAAAACCGGCAAAACCTATATGGAAACACTCAATTGGGAAGTTTTACCCCACCTGCTATATTCACCAGACATTGCTCCTTCTGATGTCCACTTGTTTCGATCGATGCCTCATGGCCTGTCTAAGCAGCACTTGCACATCATATGAAGATACCAAAAATTGGGTTGATTCGTGGATAGCCTCAAAAGATGAAGCATTCTTCCGAAACGGAATTCGTATGCTGCCAGAAAGATGGGAAAATGTAGTGGCAAGCGATGGACAAAATACTTCGATAAAACTTAAGATTGCGTTCTTTCACAATAAATGCCCAATTTTTTTATTAAAAACGGCGGAAACTTATTTGTATACCTTATTTTTTAAAAAGGCTTACTTTTCATCAGTTTTTTAAATTAATTTAAATGGTGGTTTTTAATTTATCCAAATATTTCGGAAATTTTCACAATATTTCTTCTTCAATGGACCTCACCGCATTTGCTCAGTCTTCAAAATCCGAACACAGGGTAACAGAGACATTTCATTTCGTCATTTTTAATTCTGCCGTCAAAACACTCTACCAATAACAATTTTTAATTTCTTTTTTGATGTTTTAACAGACAAGTTAATTAGCACTGAAGAAGGAATAATGTGAACATTTTCGAAATATTTGGATAAATTAAAAACCACCATTTAAATTAATTTAAAAATTTAACACCTATAAGAATTCAGCACCACCGTGGATTAAGATATTAAATTTTTAAGCTGCTATTAAGGACGTTCCCTAATAAATCGATTTTCTTGTAATCTTTTTAAAACCTTGAATACACATATTTATAAGTGTTCTTTATACGTAGAAATTTTTTTCTATACTCTTTGCGGCACTAAATTAATAAATAGTGACCATTGAAATTTGCATATTTAACACGAGAACCCTATCCCGATTGATGTTAAAGCGACTGTTTCATTAAATAACAATCGTAATTTTCTTGAAATTATTTTGAAAAACTGAGAATCATTAACTGAAGATATAACAAATATTTTTCTGTTAAAATAATTGTATCAAGCGGTATTCGTTTTGTATGAAAAATGTTAAAAGTTAGGTACTTTTGATGGTTTTCATTTTTTCTCTCATGGCATGGCAAATGAGAGATGGCGACTTGGCAACGTCGCACTATTAATCACTCAATTTTTCCATATCTAAAAAACTTCAGGAGCTGGTGCATTTGAGATTTTTAGCTAATTCTCTCAACCTAATTATACTGTTCTCATCTGGAATTTTGCATTGAGCTGTTTCATGAAGTATTTTTTTTTATTCTTTGTTTTTTTAGCTAAGAATGCAATGGTGCCAGATCTAAGAAACAAAAGTGAAAATATTTTTGCCTTTCTGCGCATGTGAGAGTAGGGGAAAGTCGAACTGCATCTGAGCTATATTAGGGAACGTCCTTAAGTGATATATTACGTATCTTTTATTAAATAAAGTGAAAATAAAAAACATAAGCTATATCCATTAGAATCTATTAACAAAAATTTAAGATTCTTAGAAACTATGAGAATATTAAAAAATTCAGGATACTGTGGATAATATTTTATGGGTATTTTTAAGCAAAAATCTAGAATTTTTTATTTCAAAACTATTATATCTTTCTTTCTTATAAAAATACACACAAACTAAATCTCTTTTCTGAAAGTGTTAACAGTGCTTCTCTCTTTTAGTTCTTTTTTTTGCTAATACAATTTAAAAAATAAAACAAAATATATTATAAATAAATTGGAGTTAACAGAGGAGGAATTTCTAAGAGGATGTCCGGGATGGGAGAAGACGAACACTTGGCAGTCTTTGACGTATAACTCGGAGTGTACGATCAGCGAGTCGGCTCAATAAAGAGCTTCTTGAAGACATTTCAAGCCACATCCCTGAAACATTTTTTTTTTTAATTATAAATTATAATTTTTATTTTGGAAAATCATGAGGGTCTCTTTTTACTTAATCCGAGTTGTTATGGAAATTTTTTTATTAAAAATTGTAATAAAAATTCCAATTCAGTAAATAACATATAATTGAAAAGTTTTTATTTTGCCGAGAGTAGCAGGTTGTTGATTCATATAGAGAAACAAAGAGGTTGTCCTCTGCTTGATACAAATAAACATACACACATATATATCGAAATTATATATCTGTATAAGTATATATATACCATATACGAAATGCTCGGCACGCCCTCTACAGCTCGGCTCTCCGGGCAGGTGGCCCTGGCGGGCAGCGTCTCGGCATGTGATTATTAGGTCTGTAATATATATTTGTAATATTTTGCCCCCTCTTTCGCCCCCACGCACTCATTTTGGCTATTGATTTTTACAGCATACATTTTATATAGTCTTAAAAAACTAACATTACAAAATTTGATCTATATCGGAGAGAGTATTAATTTTTTGCCCCCACTCACATTTTGGGAGGTTGAAATTATTTTTTAGATATTTGCAAATAAATAACTCTCAGTTTTCTAAAGAGTAAATGTACAAAAAAGCTAAAAATTTCTATATTTTGCCCCCCCCCCCCCCTTTCGCCCCCATACAGTCAATTTTGATAGTTGATTTTTACAGGAATAGTTTCTTAAAGTAATAAAGAATAACTCTACAAAATTTGATCAAGATCGGAGAGAGTTTTAATTTTTGCCCCCACTCACATTTTGGATAGTTGAGGGGGGGGGTCGGATTACAAAAAATCTTGAAATTATTTTTTAGATATTTGCAAATAAATAATCCACAGTTTTCTAAAGAGTAAATGTACTAAAAAGCTAAAAATTTCTATAATTTGCCCCCCCCCCCCCCTTCGCCCCCATACAGTCAATTTTGATAGTTGATTTTTACAGGAATAGTTTCTTAAAGTAATAAAGAATAACTCTACAAAATTTGATCAAGATAGGAGAGAGTTTTAATTTTTGCCCCCACTCACATTTTGGATAGTTGGGAGTCGAATTTCAAAAAATCCTGAAATTACTTTTTAGATATTTGTATTTAGAATTTTATTAAGTAAAATCAAGTAGATATCTTATCGTTCTTAATTGAAAATGCATAATTAGTGTAAACACATTGCAAAGATATTTTGCCCCTTTTGACCCCTTTAGGGGTCGAATTTCAAAAAATCCTGAAATTAGTTTTTAGATATTTTAATTTAGTATTTTTATAAGTAAAAAGCAAGTAGATATTTTATCGTCCTTAAGAGATATCGCATAATCAGTGAAAACACACTTTGCCCCCTTTGACCCCCTTAGGGGTCGAATTTCGAAAAATCCTTTCTTATTGAGCCCCTATGTCATAGATGTAATATCCTCTCCAAATTTCATGTTTCTATGTCCAGTGGTTCTGGCTGTTTTGATGATGAGTGAGTGAGTGTATCGGGCAAAGAATTTTATATATATAGATTATATATAATATAATATATAATATATATAATATATATAATATAATATAATATTATTATAGATTTATATAGATTATTTATGTCCATCTATATTATTGCTGTTGTAGAATGTTGAGGTATTTCGAAAATTCGAAATACCTCAACATTCTACAACATCAATAATATATATAAACGGAAACTTTGGCTACAAGATCACTGTGGACCCTTCCACGAGTCTCCATTAACTTATTATGTCCATCTATTAAATTAATAAGTTGTTGTAGGGAAATAAGGACAATAGCTTATGCAAATAATTTTTATTTTTTGCCAACGTTTCGATAATCTTTGTTGACTTCCTCAGGGCTCAAACAAATTAACTTCTTTGCATATTTGTCATTTTATCAATATTCATTCTTAGCAAACACATAAAGGCCAGTCATCGAACAGATTGAAAATATTGGCCTTATGTGTTTGCTAAGAATGAATATTGATAAAATAGCAAATATGCAAAGATGTTAATTTGTTTGAGCCCTGATGAAGTCAACAAAGTTGACGAAACGTTGGCAAAAAATGAAAATTATTTGCATAAGCCATTGTCCCCACTTCCCTACAACAACTTATTAATTATTTATTTGTTTGATGTTTATAATTAAAAAAGACTGATGATGAATGCCAAGTCTTTGAAACTATAGACTCAAACAAATAAATCTATATAATAAAAATGAATTTCTTTTTCTTTGTAAGCGCAGATCTCTCAAATGCCTGGACCGATTTGGCTAATTTTTTTTTTAAATGTTCGTAATAGTCCATTTCAGGTTAATACGTAAAAAAAAATCGGAAAAGTTGCCCGGAAAATTGGAAAATTCACGAAAAACTATAACAAAATCTGTATAGCCAACATAGCTTGCCAAACAATAAAAGAACTAAACTAGCAAACTAAACATTTGTTGGCGGCACTGTTTGTCATATTTTTGAATGTCATTCATTCTTAATAGCATAGATAATAGAGTTCTAACCACATTATCGTTGAAGAAGAATTTAATAATGCAACAAAGATTTAAAAAAACTATCTATTTTTTTTAAAGTACATTTAAAAACAAAAATTAAAAAATAAACTGCAACGGATCGTTGCTAAACTTTATCCAATGTACTATCTTATTCTAAAATAAAGTACTTTAAAATATAATTTTACAAAAAACTATATATGACCTTTTTTGTGGTCCTCAAGGTACTTAATTACAATGAATTTTAAATCCCACAAATATTAATTTGACAATTTAATTGATGAACTCAAAAATTGTTATTTAATTAAATAAACTGCAACGGATCGTTGCTAAACTTTATCCAAATTCATTTGAAATATTAAATATGTTTATTCCTTTATTATTAATCAGATATCACTTGCAATTTGCAGTTCATGTTGACCATGCGCGGATCCAGGGGGGGCGATGAGGGCGACCGCCCCCCCCCCCCCCAAAGCATTGGAGGTCAACATTTTTTATATGTTTATTTAATTTTTTTTTTATATAACATTAAATTTCAAAATTGAAGAAAATAAAGTTCTGTGGGCCGAGACCCCCCCCCCCCGCTTGGACAATTCGACCGCGACATACTTCCGAGATCAAAAGTAGATCTTATTTACCGGCGACCGCTCCCCACCCCCCAAATCAGAGGTCTGGATCCGCGCCTGATGTTGACTTTATTTCAAAAATAATGATCGATTCTCATTTAACAGTCGAGGAATAACCATTCTACATTCGATTTTTGACGTTTCGGTTTTTATTGGTAGCCATTGGTGAAGACATGGAGGAATCGACTTAAAATCAAAAATAGCAATCGATTCTTATCTAATACTTGAGGAATAACAATTCTACATTAGATTTTTGACCCTTCGATTATTATTAGTAACCATTGCTGAAGACATGGAGGAATCGACTTAAAATCAAAAATAGCAATCGATTCTTATCTAATACTAGAGGAATAACAATTCTACATTAGATTTTTGACTCTTCGATTATTATTAGTAACCATTGCTGAAGACATGGAGGAATCGACTTAAAATCAAAAATAGCAATCGATTCTTATCTAATACTTGAGGAATAATAATTCTACATTAGATTTTTGACTCTTCGATTATTATTAGTAACCATTGCTGAAGACATGGAGGAATCGACTTAAAATCAAAAATAGCAATCGATTCTTATCTAATACTTGAGGAATAATAATTCTACATTAGATTTTTGACCCTTCGATTATTATTAGTAACCATTGCTGAAGACATGGAGGAATCGACTTAAAATCAAAAATAGCAATCGATTCTTATCTAATACTTGAGGAATAACAATTCTACATTAGATTTTTGACCCTTCGATTATTATTGGTAACCATTGCTGAAGACATGGAGGAATCGACTTAAAATCAAAAATAGCAATCGATTCTTATCTAATACTAGAGGAATAACAATTCTACATTAGATTTTTGACCCTTCGATTATTATTAGTAACCATTGGTGAAGACATGGAAGAATCGACTTAAAATCAAAAATAGCAATCGATTCTTATCTAATACTTGAGGAATAACAATTCTACATTAGATTTTTGACCCTTCGATTATTATTGGTAACCATTGCTGAAGACATGGAGGAATCGACTTAAAATCAAAAATAGCAATCGATTCTTATCTAATACTAGAGGAATAACAATTCTACATTAGATTTTTGACCCTTCGATTATTATTAGTAACCATTGCTGAAGACATGGAAGAATCGACTTAAAATCAAAAATAGCAATCGATTCTTATCTAATACTTGAGGAATAACAATTCTACATTAGATTTTTGACCCTTCGATTATTATTGGTAACCATTGCTGAAGACATGGAGGAATCGACTTTAAAATCAAAAATACCAATCGATTCTTATCTAATACTAGAAGAATAACAATTCTACATTAGATTTTTGACCCTTCGATTATTATTAGTAACCATTGCTGAAGACATGGAGGAATCGACTTAAAATCAAAAATAGCAATCGATTCTTATCTAATACTAGAAATAACAATTCTACATTAGATTTTTGACCCTTCGATTATTATTAGTAACCAATGCTGAAGACATGGAAGAATCGACTTAAAATCAAAAATAGCAATCGATTCTTATCTAATACTAGAGGAATAACCTTATTGCATTCCATTTTTAACCGACTTCAAAAAAGGAGGAGGTTCTCTATTCGATTGAATTTTTTTTTTTTTTTTTTTTTTTTTGTGCCTATGTTACCTCATATCTCCGCCAATTGTCAACCGATTTTGAAAATTTTTATTGCATTGGGTCCAGTCTAGCTTCCGATTGGTCCCATTTTTTTTTCGATTTTTTTTCATAGGTATTAGACCTTTTTTATTAGGTTTGTTTAGACCTAACCTCTTTGTTTATCAACCGATTTCGATGGTTCTTTTTTTATCCGAAAGGGGGTGTCTTAGGAATGGTGTCATATTAATTTGGTCAAGTTCTGATGATATATGATCACTATTAATAACATCACTAAAAAGAGAAAAATAAAAATTTTTAAGAAAAAATAAAAACCGACTTCAAAAAATTAAATGCAACAAATAAAATACACTAAAAGGTATAAAATAATTATTATCTTATTTAGTTACAACTAAACGGCGAAATATTAACATGAAATTACTTTTTGAAGTTGGTGCCAAACATATACCTTTTATGAATCGCACTCGACGGATCTTACTTAGTACGTTTGGCGGGTACGCTCGCTTATAGGTATAGTTTGTTTGGTACCGACTTCAAAAAGTAATTTCATGTTAATATTTCGCCGTTTAGTTGTAACTAAATAAGATAATAATTATTTTACACCTTTTAGTGTATTTTATTTGTTGCATTTAATTTTTTGAAGTCGGTTTTTATTTTTTTCTTAAAAATTTTTTTGATGTTTTGACTATTAATGGCAAGCTCTACTGAAAACGTGGAAGAATCGACTTAAAATCAATAAGACTATATTCTTTTATCATAAATAACTCAAGCTTGAGAATAAGAGAATTTTTATAAATAGAGATTTTTAATACATTTTAAATATTTGTTTCATCTTATTTGTATGAGTGTATATTACAGTTAAATAGAATCTCAAATTATATCTATTTAAGACTTTATAATAAAACAATTATATTTATTCTCTGTTACTAATAAAACATCAATAAAGCAGCCACGTGGGGGTCTAGGGGCGAAGCCCCTGGTAGCAAAAAAGGCCCGCCGAAGGCGGGCCTTGAAGCTAGTAATATATAATTTCGATATATATGTGTGTGTGTTTATTTGGATCAAGCAGAGGACAACTTTGTTTCTCTTTATCAGTAGATACCCTCGTGATTTTCCAAAGAAATCTAATTCTGCCACTATAGGCAAAATGAACTTTTATGAGTTACTAATCGATTCAATGAAAGAAACATCATATAAAATTATTAATTTCCATCACTGTTTTCTTCAAGCTAAGATCATCATCAGAAAAAAAGAGAATTCTTTGGGATATGCTAACGTTCCATTTTCATTTTTACGACAAATACGAGTACAACTTAAGAAAAATTAAGAATACAATACCCAAAATACAGTGCGATTCTAATACAGGATGGGGCATAAAGATCTACCACATTTTTTCGACAAAACTATGTAACAATATTTGGTTAGTTTTTGTATTTCTAGCCTTCTGGGGGACCATGTACTACGAGCCCCATTCCATCTCAATTGGCCCACCAATATTTTTTCTTTTTAAATAAAATTATGCTAATTCACGGTAAATTCAATTTAAATATTTATTTTTATTATCATTTGGAACAACATTTTAAACAATTTAAAACATTTTATTGTAACATTTAACTTAAAATTATTGTTTAATTGTTAAAAACATATTTTTATAAAAAAAATAGTTCTTTGCTTTTCACGAATTTATTATTTTTTTTTTTAAGAATCTTTGAATATGTGAAATAATCAAGTAGGCTTTGCCTTTTTCCAACAAAAGAAAGTTTGTTTTGTTTATTATTAGTAAAAATGACTCGTGGAAAGGTTGTTGATGAAAAAATTCGCTCAATTATTATCAATTTATTTAAAAAGAGGAAATCAAATGCGGAAATTGGCGATCTAGTTAATTTATCAAAGTTTACTGTCAGAAATATTATTCGAGTTTATAAAACAACGGGTACAATAGCTACAAAACCTCGGTATGCGTCGAAATCCAAAATATCAAATCCTGATAGACGGGCTTTGAAGAAGATTATTAGAAAAAACTATGGTTCGAACTATGGTGAATTATCTGTTCTTTGGAGCGATGCTGTGGGGCGAAGTGTTTCAAGATCCACGTGCCATAGAGAAGCCCTTAAGTTAGGTTTTGAAACTTACAAGGTAATTTTATTGCAACTTATTCCAAATTTTTTTTTTGTAATTTTACTAATTTTTTTTAGGTGAAAGAAAAGCCACTCTTGACATTAAAACAAAAGAAAAACCGGCTTAATTGGAAGAGTGATGAATGGAATAGTGTCCATTGGAGTGATGAGTCTCGTTTTGAAGTTTGTGTTGGGGACAATCGAAGCAGAGTTATTCGTCAGAAAAATGAAGCTTTCAATTTAGATTGTTTTTAAAAGAAAGTAAAATTTTCTACTTCAGTTATGGTATGGAGTTCAATGTCTGCTAGAGGTGTTGGAAAACTTCACTTCATTAATGGAATTGTAAACACCAATAAATATTTAGAGATTTAAAAAAAATCGTTAATTCCAACAATGGCAGATACATTGCAGAATAATAATAATTTTGTGTTCCAACAAGACGGGGCGGCCTGCCATACATCAAGAAAATCTTTAAAATGGCTTTCTGATCATAATGTTCCACTTTTGGAGTGGGTGGCAAACAGTCCCGACTTGTCACCAATAGAAACTCTTTGGCACACAATGAAAAAGCTATTACGAATACAACCAGCTAGAAACGTAGTCGAATTAAAACACAAACTTCAAAATATTTGGGATACTTTCACTCAAGATGAGTGTTAAAACTTAATAAGTACGTTCCCCAAAAGAATTCAAGCCGTAATTAAAAATAAAGGCGACGTCATACAGTGGTAAAGGTTTTGGATTTTGTATGTTTTCCTTGTTTTTAACAATTAAAAAATAATTTTAAGTTAAATGTTACAATAAAATGTTTTAAATTGTTTAAAAAGTTGTTCCAAATGATAATAAAAATAAATATTTAAATTAAATTTACCGTGAATTAGCATAATTTTATTTAAAAAGAAAAAATATTGGTGGGCCAATTGAGATGGGACGGGGCTCGTATACAAAATTTGGTTGAGTTTGGTTAAAAGGGCTAGAATTTTCATTTTTGACCCCCCCCCACACACTTTTTTTTTGTCTGATAATGTTTAAAACACATTAAAAAAAAAATATTCTATGTTCTTTTCAAAAATATATTCAGTTATTTTCTAGTTAAATTTTTTCATTTTTTTATACCTCTTCAAAATGTGGTAGATCTTTATGCCCCACCCTGTAGATTCTAAAATTTCTATATTATAAATAATAATTTGAAAAATCATACCATAGCGTTTAGATTGAGCTATTTTCTGGGCTTGATTCAATTGGTTATAAAGCTTTTTATATGTAGAATCTCGTGCGAGTGATTTATCCCAAGGAGAAAGGGAAGCGAAACCGATCCCAACTAAACCCTCTGCTAGGTTGGTATCCTGCTAAAAAAAAGAAGAAAAAAAATCACAGTTAAAGTATATTTAGAATAATTATTATGATTATTAAAACGCCTTAGCAAATAGGTCATTTTTACTAAAGAGGAAGAAGAGGATAAATGAGAGAAACTTAATTTAGGATTTGGAGGAAAAACAATACTAGTTGTTAGTTGGAGTTCTGATGGTCGAGTATTCATTTTTTAAGATAAGGGTCAAGTAGGCGAACACATAGATGAATTCATTCCTGAAAGGAAGAGATTATTTATTAAGAGCCTGGGATGGAGGCAAAGGTAATCGTGGACCTGGTCTTAAGGTAGTTCTTTCACGACAATCCACACAAAAAGTTTTAGCCTCGTAACCACTAATATATCTACTCTTATTAAACGAGCAAAAATTGTTTATATATATATTTGCTCATTACAAGAGAGGTCAGAACTCAATTATGACATACAATAACTTTTCATACATATTCAGGATGTTCGATCTATAGAATATGTTTGGAAAATTTCTATCAGCACACATTGACAATATTGTCTTGTTTGTATTAAAATTACCTAAATTTTTGGAGCCTCATTTTTCAAGAGTTTATGTAGAGAATGATTGAAGAAACAACACTATTGGGACCATGCAACCATTTGGAAGTGAGAAACATCGAGAAGGGTGCTATTATGAGGGTAGCAATGAACTAAAAATGGGCTACTAAGAGATTTAAGATAATACAAGGTGGGGCATAAAGATCTACCACATTTTGGAGAGGTATAAAAAAATGAAAAAAATTTAACTAGAAAAAACTGAATATATTTTTGAAAAAAACATAAAATAATTTTTTTTAATGTGTTTTAAACATTATATCAGACAAAAAAGGGGCGGGGGGTCAAAAATGAAAATTCTAGACCTTTCGATCAAACTCAACCAAACTTTGTATACATATTCTGTGGACCCCCAGAAGGCTAGAAATGCAAAACTAACCACCCAAATTGGGGGGAAGGTCAAAAATGAAAATTCAAACCCTTTTTATCAAACTATGTATACAAAATTTGGTTAGTTTTTACATTTCTAGCCTTCTGGTGGTCCACAGAATATGTATACAAAATTTGGTTGAGTTTGGTCAAAAGGGTTAGAATTTTCATTTTTCACCCTCTTCTCATTTTGGGTGGATAGATTTTGCATTTCTAACCTTTTTGGGGCCCACAGAATATGTATACGAAATTTGATTGAGTTTGGTTGAAAGGGCTAGAATTTTCATTTTTGACCCCCCCCTTTTTTTTCGACTGATTTAATTTTTAAAAAACATTTATTTTATGTTCTTTTCAAAAATATATTCAGTTTTTTCATTTTTTATACCTCTTCAAAATTTGGTAGATCTTTATGCCCCACTGTGCAGCACACGACTTAAGACTTATCTGTATCTTTTAATAATCAGTAGAGATTGTGGTGTTGGTGCAAGGTGAAACATCTTTAATAAAGATAAGAGTAAATAGATATTTTATTTAATATGGATTTACTATGAGTTAAGGATACTGGGTCACTTATTTCACATTAAAATTAAAAAATTAAAAGATATAAAAAAATTTTTCTTTTTCAATATATATATTTCAGGCTATCAACCCATCTTCAGGAAATACAGAAGGTAACTAAAGTTAGTTACCTTCTGTATTTCCTATGTATAACTAAAGTTAGTTACCTTCTGTATTTCCTGAAGATGGGTTGATAGCCTGAAATATATATATTGAAAAAGAAAAAAATTTTATATCTTTTAATTTTTTAATTTTAATGTGAAATAAGTGACCCAGTATCCTTAACTCATAGTAAATCCATATTAAATAAAATATCTATTTACTCTTATCTTTGTATCTTTTAACATTTGAATTCAATAATTAAATAATAAATAATATTAATAATTAATTTTTCTTTATATTTCTGGAGAATATTATGGTCAGTTTCAGAAAATTGAATGATTTAAGAAAATCATCTGTCATTTTACGAAATCCATTAGAATTTCTACATAAGATAGTAGATATTTTGTGTATCCTTTTCTTTAACAATGCAAGTGAGTGCGTCAGGTCGGACTTTGATAGGAAGAAATTGAACATCTTTATTAAGGGCTACATGACTCAGCCAAATAGATGAGAGTGATCCTGGTTCAATTCCGGCAAGCGCAACTGCAACCGGTTTGCTTTTTCTTCCCAGTGAAATCAATGGATAATGATCGACTAGAAGGTGTCCGGATGGCTTCACACCAACGACATGTCCTTGGAGTGGAGTGTGCTGTTCAAGAAAATATCGTGGACAATCGTTCGGGCGACGAATTTTTTTAAACTAAAACAAAAAAAAAAAATAATGAAATTAGATATACAAAAATTAAAAGTGTCCTAAGGCGATATTCGATTCAGAGTTAAACGCCTTAACCACTGTTGTATCGGCGCCTTATATACAGGGTTGGGCAGAATGCAGTCCCTGATTTGAAGGGTTATAATTTTTCGATGTCCACTTACTTAGTAGGACTTTTCTGTAGATCGAAATGCCATGGTTTCGCTCAATTTTTTTAACCAAAATATTTTCAGCCGTTTTTGAGATATTAAAAAAACAAAAAAAAAAACACTTTTTTCATGCACGATTACAATATTTGATCATACCCTGTATGGTAAAGTAAAAAACAAACAAGTTTCATATCCATAGCTCTAAGTATTCAATTAGCTAAGGGAATGCGGTGTTGGTTTTTAGTTTAACTTTTGTTAATTAAAGAGGGTTAAAGGTTTTTGTGCTGTTTCACAGTTATTTTAACTATATTTTAGCTATAATTGACGAAAAATTGTTTAATTAATTTTCAGTATTTACATTTGCTTCAAATTATTATAGAGCAAAGAAAAAGTATTCATTTTAAAGAATATTATGTATGAGCCAATTTAATTTAAATGACTAAATTTCTCCATGGGATTAATTATCCTCGTTCCTGAAAATCAAATTTTTAATTAAACTAATCCTAATTTTTAAACAAATGCAGGGTGTTTTTAGATAGGTAAATAAATATTGATAGTTTTATATAAGCTTTCGGACTTAGAACTTGATGATGATCCTTTTTCTATTAAAAAAATATTAAGTAAATACAAATTTCACAATCCACTATTCAAAAGAAAATATTTATGAATTACGGATAATCTTTTAATAATTTGATTAACCAAGAATTTCATAAATTCAAAAATATGTAATAGGGTGAAGTCAAATTCATATAGGCATTGTTTTGGTCCTGGTAAGATGCTCAATTTTTATTTCATAGCCTCGTGCCGGTCCAGAACCCTTTTATCTATTATAAAACCTTTTCTTCATTCCCTAATTTCAATCGATCACGTTTCATTTTTCTCTATTTTTTTAATTTATTGCGTTTTTTTATTAGCTCTTTTGTTTTGTTAGATAATTTTGAGTTTGTTTCCTTTCAGAATCAAAAGTGGGCCTGAAAATAAATACAAATAAGTATGTATTCATTACGAATAGTCCTCATATAAACATTGAGATCCATAAAGATTTACCACCAATTCAATGGAAAGAACAAACAATTTATTTGGGTCAAGTAATGTCATTTAAGAATAAAATGGTTTTAGAAAAAAATGGAAGAGAAAGTCTAGCATAGAATAAGTTCTGGAGATTAAAATATATATTTAAAAATAATGAAATCTCTCTACAAAAAAATTAAGATCTATAAAAGTTGTGTTGTCCCTATGCTTACATATAAAGCCCAGATCTGGACCATTACAGCTAAAACTGTACTAGAACTAGAGAGAACGCAAAGAGCTATCTATGATAAGATCCATACTGCAAATAAAAAGGATAGACCATATAAAAACTGAATCAATGTATAAAAGGACCAAGATTGAAGAGTTAAGGTAGTTCTTTCGCGACAATCCAGACACAGTTTTTGTATTTTTAAATTACTGAGTGCCCACTGATTATGTATACACAATTTGGTTGAGTTTGGTACAAGAGCCTATATTTTCATTTTTTGACCTTACACCCCCTCCCCCCACCAATTTTGGGCGGTTAGTTTTTGCATTTTTAGACTTCTGGGGTCCCACTGATTATGTATACAAAATTTGGTTGAGTTTGCTCAAATAGCCTAGATTTTTAATTTTTAACCCCCCCCCCTTAATTTTGGGTCGATATGCACCAAAATCTAATCAGCTCTTAATTTCAATGGACCAAAACTACGTGTGAAATTTGGTTTCGATATTCACACTAGTTTTTGAGGTAGCTCGTCCACAAAAATTTGGTAATGCACAGACTAACGGACACCCAACCAGACAGACTAACTAACTAACAGAAATTTTGACAATACAATTATTATTTCGAAAAATATAATTTTTTCGATGTTCACTTATTAGAGCCTTTTTGTAGAGCGAAATGCCATGGTTTCGCACAATTTTTTTAATCAAAATAGTTTCAGCCGTTTTTGAGATATTTCGAAAAATAGAAGTAAAAAAAACACTTTTTTTCATGCACGATTACAATACTTGGCCATACCCTTTATGGTAAAGTAAAAACATATTTGAGTATTTTGCCATTTTTGTCCCCGAAAGTGAGATATAGTCATTTTTCGGTAAATTTTTGAAATTTTTCAAGTGCTCTATCTCCTCGAGTTTTTAAGTTTTAGCATTCAAATTTGGTACATAGGTTTAGTAATGCTAATTCTCGTGAAGGTATTTTTATTTTTTTGAAATGTGACCCCTGAACTGAAAAATGGGGGATTTTTGATTTTGTGGTCTAAAACACAAAACGCTTCGTATCTTTCTTGACCCTGGACAAAACTCAACCAAATTTTGTATACATAGCCACTAGAAGGCTAGAAATGTAAAAACTAACCACCCAATATGGGGTGGGAGTCAAAAAATGAAAATGCTTGCCCTTGGACCAAACTCAACCAAATTTTGTATACATAATCTGTGGGCCTCTAGGGAGCTAGAAATGCAAGACTGGGTGCGGTGGTGTGGTGTGGTGGTGGTGGTGGTGGTGGTGGGGGGGGGGGGGGGGTAATGCAGAGGGAAGAATTTCTCCCTTTTTCAATGGTAATTCTCAATGTATTCAATGGTATTCTCCCGAAACGTTTGGTTTATAATAAACGTTTTCTTGATTGTTTTGTTAAAGATTTGTATTTTTCCTACATCTATCTTTTTATTCTATTGCATAAATAAGGTTCTTTATAAAAACAATTATAAAACGTTTATTAATAATTCTAACGTTTATGGAGAACAAAATATGTTAAAAACAACAATCACAATAGCTCTTCAAGGCCTTTGAGAACAATGAATTACATTGTCTGTCTGGGTACAAAAGTAAAAGGGAAACCTTTTTTAAAACCCTAAGATTGGGATTTGTCTACCTGAGAATAATTAATTTGATTACGAAAAAACCCATCAAAAACAATTTTGTCGAAGATCAGACCATGACAGTTCGAATTGTCACCCCAAAACCCCTAACCCGTGAATTTAATCAAAATCGTCATTTTTAAAATAGAACTAAGATACAAACAAATAAATATATAAATAAATATACAGACAAACAATTTTTAAAAAGAGTAGATCTGCATGGAAACTTAATACCCAAAGAGAATAGGAAAATATTTCTAATCTAATAGATTATGTAAAGAGATGTTTATCCATCTCCGTCCTTGGTCCAGTTAACTATATTTAAACAAGAGTATAACTATTTAATAAATATGGATATATATAAATTTATATCTACTAAAAGAATGATTTATTGCGGATCCAATTAAGATTAAGAATAATTACTCTCTTGTTTCAGTGATAAACGTTACATATTTTAAATCATGGAAGAACTTACTGGCCTTACTCTTCTCAATGCCAAAGTTACTCCTGTCAATCCAGCAAGAACTGCTCCATACTAAGGGAAAAGAACAAAAATTAAATAATCATAATAATAAATAGAATTTTAGAAAGTTGCTAGAAAACAAAATACTTCAATCAATTTGGTGTGACGTTCAGCAATTAATATATAACTGTCAATCTTTTGCTGCACTTGAGTCTGGATTGTTTCTAGAAGGTCCATGGTTTTATTAAGGTTTTTACATTTGCAAAATAATTAAATGAAAACAAAATTGGGAATGAATCGATGATAAAATTAAATAGATGAAGTAATCTTTTTTTATGAACGAATTAATAGTCACGTGATGGCGTTGGCGATCGGCTCTCAATTTGGATTTCCCCCTTCTTTTCCCCTTAAGAACTTTGCGTCGCCAGATTTGAATGTTAAAGTCGAGGGGTGAACCGCGACCTAAGCTCGTGTACACCTACTTCTACTTCCACTTTCATTTCCAAGTAGAAGACAATAGATGACAATAGATTATCTAATGAATTCCAAAGTAATTCCAAGTAATTCCAAAGACGCTGTACACCTAATTCCAATCACGGTTCACCCCTGGGTTAAAGTAGGTATATGATCATCATGCGTGTAGTTAAGGGGGGGCAAGGGGGCAAAGGGGGGCATTGCCCCCCTAGAAAAATCGAGTCAATATCTCAATAACTATTTATGCAATGAGATTTTTTTTGGCTTTTCGGCCTTTATAGCCATAAGCCAATTTACGATACTAATTATTTTTTATTAAATTTGTCTCTATCCCCCCTGGGTCAGATTTTAGCCGGATGCCTCGAGTAGGATTCGAACTCGGGTCCACCTGGTTAGCAGGCCGACATGCTAACCCCTAGCCTACCCGACCCCCCATGATATGAGATTAATTTTATTCTTAAAAAATCAATAGAGATTGAAAAATGTAGATCTCAAAAAAAATTATCTTCCCATATAGCCCAGTAAACAGGGGGGTTTCAGCTTACATTAATTGCCTGAAAAGATTTTTTAGGATCGTTTGGTATTGTGTGTCTATGCCAAATCTAAGTTTGCCACCTCGAAAGTCAACTTTTGGCGACCGAAAAACCTTGAAATTTTCGGACTTTTTTCAGTTTTTTGCTTATAACTCGAAAACAATTCATATTTTGTAAATAACCATTCTATACTAAATTAAAGAGGACAAATTTTCACGTCTATTAAAAAAAAAGAAATGCAAAATTGGTCCAGTAATTTGATTTTTAATGGGGATCCAAAAAACCCCCAGGATCACTTTTGAATATCCCTAAAACTCGCACTTTTTTCGATTTCTTTCCCATTTGACCATGAAGGAGCACTTTTTCAACAAAGAGAACTTTATAAATTTTTAAACTAGATTAAATTTTCTACAATTTAAACAAAGTTTCATATTATTTGGATAATGGTAACCTGTGCCGCAATGAGATTGAAATTTTGAAAAAAAGTAATTTTTTGCAAAAAATCTCAGTTTTTCCTTCATAAAATGAAAACCACTCATTCTAGAAACTTGATTTCTATCTCATTGTCTAGAAAGTTTTGTTGACTTGAAGGTTTACTTAGACCACTTTTTTGTTAAAACTCTTTGATTTATAGATATCCTACATTTTCTGGGCAGGATATGATCCGAATCCTAAAAAGCGTCATGGAAAATGCTGAATATCTATAAATCTATGAGTTTTATAAAAAAGTGGTCTAAATAAACGTCCAAGTCAATAAGATTTCTACATAATGAAATAGGAATCAAGTTTCTAGAATCAGTAGTTATGAAGGAAAAACTGCGATTGCAAAAAATTGTAGTTTTGGATGGTTGGGCGAGAACAATTTCGGTTCGGCGGTCGCCACACCTTGCTCAACCCTGGCACCGCCACTGCGGCTGCCCCCACTAGGAAAATTCCCTAACTACCCTAATGATGATCATGGTAGAATTATTACTTTTCTAGGCTCAAATAAATCTAATATCAATGTACTTTTACTGGCTTAGTGCGTGATGGATGATTTTAAATACATCCTTCATTATAATATATCAATATCATGTTTAGTCCAGTCAAATTGTTTTTTATAAATAAATAAATAAATAAATAAATAAATCTTTATTTCTCGACCTGCTTAGAGGCACAAGTCCTCGGTGGCTAGGTCCTCCAAACATCAATACAATCTAGCTACAACATTACATTAATAAACATCAATACAAATTAATTACAACAATTTAACAAATAATAAACAAGTAAAAAAAAAAAAAAAAAAGAAAAGAAAAAAAAATTAGAAATGTATGCTCATTAACAAATAACATGACCATATATTTCCATCAAAAGACAAAAAGTAATTTAAAAATTCCGCGCAAAAACCCGATACCAGGAGCAAGCGACGCATTAGCCATCCCGGCATTTGCCATAAGTTGTTAAGGAAACCTGGTCAAAACCTTAACAAGGATGGTATGACCTCTCTGCCTCACCTAATCTCTGCTTGCGAGAACTAAATAAAATTTTGCCCAACTCTAGGACATTAGGACTTGACAAAATTTATAATTGATTTAATCATAGGGGGCAGAGGACTATAATCCCAAGTAGTAACAGACAGACTGTTCCACAAATCAATGCCAGATCCTACAAATGAATGTAAACCGATATTTTTCAAGAATCTTGGCTTACGAATCTTTTTTCTATGATCAGCTCTACCTAAATAATTTGGTTCCTGAAATCTATTCGTTATTTCCTCCCAACTCCTAAAACCCTTATAGGCTTTGAAAATCACTTTCAATTTAGCCCATTCCCTTCTCTCCAATAAGCTAGACCATCCTAATTCATTAATCATTGAAGTGACACTACTAAACCTATCAAATTTACCAAAAACAAATCTAGCCGCCCTCCTTTGTACCATATCAATTTTTCTCTCTAATCGTTGTGGGTGTTTGTCCCAAACCACAGAACAATACTCTAAATTAGGTCTTACATAAGTTAAATAAACTTTTGACTTAACTTCTCTAGATGTACCCTTCAAAATTCTACCAAACATCCCCAATTTCCTATAAGCCTTATTGACTATATAACTAATATGCATATCCCACTTTAAATTTGCCTGAATATGTATGCCTAAATATTTATAAAATTTAGATTCATTGATAATATTTCCACCAATGTAATAATTTTGAGGACTAACCAAATTTCTAGTACTAAATCTAACCAAATTTGACTTGGAATGGTTTAGTTCCATTGAATTGGATCTACACCATCCTTCAATTTGATCCAGGTCATTCTGTAAAGTAAGGCTATCACAATCATTATCAATTACTCTATATACGACACAATCATCCGCGAAAAGCCTAATAGATGATTGCACGATAGAAGGCAAATCATTTACATATATAAGAAAAAGAAGAGGACCCAGAACACTACCTTGAATCACCCCAGACGTGACATCTACTCTATCAGACAGACCATTACCCACTTTTACAATTTGAGTTCTATCCCTAAGAAAACACCGAATAAATTTAATTAACTTAACAGACAACCCTGACGAGTTTAATTTTTCTAAAATAATTTTATGACTGACTTTATCGAAAGCCTTGGCAAAGTCCAAAAATACTGCATCTACACACTGACTTTTATCCAAAGCTTCCTGTAATTCCTGAATAAAAGAAACTAATTGAGAATTACAGGAATAATTTTTTCTAAAACCATGTTGCCTATGATAGAACCATCCTTGCCCTTCCAAATACGAGCGGATATGAGAGTCTACCAACCTCTCTAAAATTTTGCCCACCAGACTTGTTAAACTCACTGGCCTATAATTACAAGCTAAGCTCTTATCTCCCCCTTTATAAACAGGAATAACTAACGCTCTTTTCCAACCAATAGGCATAGTTCCCTCATCCAAACATCTATTAAAAAGTAAACATAAAAATTTTGAAATACTATCCACTACAAATTTCAAGAGATCACTATTAATTTCATCCTCCCCCGAGGCCTTTCCTGGTTTTAACCTCTTAATACCTAATGCTACATCCGATTCCAAAATGACTAAATCCTCCATCTGACTATCACTAGAACCTCCATCAACTAACTCACCCCTCCTCTAGAGCTACAAAAACGGACGAATACTGTCTATTTAATAATTTTATTTATCAGGAAAGTTTTGGAGTAGTTCTGAATTTTTGCATATATAGGTATCTTTTCGGGGCGCTGAATCCAAATCTGAGGTCTCCCACCAAAAATTCGTGTCGCAACATTGTAGAAAATGCAAAAAAAAGCTGAAAATTTCCATTTTTGGCGGTTTTTCGTTTATAACTAGAAAACTATCAACTTTTCGTAAATACACTTCCTATTCAAAGTGAAAGTTAATAAAATTTCCTACAAATTTTAAAATTTAGGTTTTTTTCCTCCGACCAACCGTTCGGGCTCAAGCGCAAAATCCAAGTTTTCGACCTCGGCAGCCCCCTGGATCACTCAAAAACTTTTTTCGATACTGGATATGATTCAAATCCTCAGAAGTGTCATGGAAAATACTGGATATCTATAAATCTAAGAATTTTATTAAAAAAGTAGTACAAGTAAACGTTTAAGTCAATAAAATTTTCTAGAGATTGAGACAAAAATCAAGTTTCTAGGATGAGTGGTTTTCATTTTATGAAGAAAACTGCGATTTTTTGAAAAAATAGATAATTTCTTGTCGTGGAAAATGCTGGATATCTATAAATCTAAGAGTTTTAACAAAAAACTGGTCCAAGTAAATATTCAAGTCAACAAAATTTCCTAGAGAATGAGATAGAGGGAATCAAGATTCTAAGATGAGTGCTTTTTATTTTAGGAAGGAAAAACTGGGATTTCTTGCAAAAAATTGTAGCTTTTCAAAACATCAACCTCATTGCGACACAGGTTGTTGATAATGGTATCCAATTTAGATGAAACTTTGTTTGAATTGTAGCAAATTTAATCTAGTCAAAGTTCATGGTCAAAATGGGAAAAAATCGAAAAATGTGCGAGTTTTTGGGATTTGCGGTAACAGAAAAAATACCCCAATTTTCAACTAGAGTATATGGTATACTTACCATAATTCTGTATTTGAATTATTATATTTATTTATTTTTTATATTATATGATCGTATATTTAAATATATTAAAATTGAATAAAATATATATTTCAACACTGTTTTTGAAGACTGAAACAAAAACAAAAAGAATGTCGAAAGCGAGAATACTCAAAAAAAATAAAATATTCAAAAAAAATATCAAAATCATTTTTCATATTTCATTTTTTCGCATCATATAAATTAATTTTTAAATATAATAAAATTATTTATTCAATACTAATAATATAATAATATTAATACCTTTGCTGGGCTGTCGTTTGGGCCGGTAGCGCGCGTGAGATTCCCTCTGAGAACCTCCGAGAATCCCTCATGGCGAGAGGCCCTTGCCTCTCTATTAAACAGACGAAATGAATTACCTATAAATCAGAAAGAAGTGATCTTATTTTATCAATTTCATCTATCTGAAGGCTGTAAGAAATATCATGTTAATTAAGAATTTTGTTGTTTAAATGAAATTTTATGAAAAGATCCAATTTCTTCTCTACCGGGAGCAATTCAACTAAAAATGCCTAAATGTTTTATTTTTTCTCATCATATCTAATCAAATCTTATGCAATTTCATATCTGTCTGTTATTTCCTCTTATCTTTTATAGAAAATATTTTTATTAGAATATTTGCATTTTAAAGGGTAGTTTATTTGAAGCCTTATTTGAAAAAGAAGCTAATAAGTCGTTTGAAATAATTTTTAAAAATATGAAAATAATAGAACTTATAAAACAATTGATTATTAACAATTAGATTTAATTTTGAACGAAATTGATTAAGTACTTTTTGAGAAAATGGTCAAAAACCATCTGAACTGTCAAAAAACGACATTTTTTGAAAGCATGAGATGCCTTTGAAAAAAGTTAAAAAGTCATGTGCAACGAAACATTGACTTGTGACATGGAAGCAAATTTTAAAATGTTTCTAAAACGGCCTTTCATAGACAGTTCAGATGGTTTTTGACCATTTTCTCAAAAAACTACTGAATCGATTTCGTTAAAAATTGAATTAAATTATTAATAGTTAATTTTTTTATAATATCTAATTGACTTCATCTTTTTAAAATTATTTCAAATGAGTTATTAGCGCTTTTTCAAATTGGACTACCCTTAAAAATGCAAATTTCCTAATAATAATTATTTGATATAAATGATTAATGACTAATAACACAAATATGAAATTTCAATAGATTTGAATAAATATCTAATGAGAAAAAAATTAAAAATTTTTGCCATTTCTAGTTGATTCGCTCCTGGATAGAAAAAATTTCGAATCTTTTCATACAATTTCTTTTAAACTACAAAATTCTTAATCAAAATGCTATTTTCTTATATTAAAAAGTTATTATGATCCTCAAGATAGAAGAAATCGATAAAATAAGATCGTTTTTTTTTCATTTATATTCTTTTGATCTTTTTTATCAAGAGGCTGGGTCGCAAGTCAGCCGGCATCAGCGAGTCATTTGTTACGGTTTTCTTAAAAATTAATCGATAGATTTCGTTCAATTTTGAATATAATTATTAATAATTGATTGTTTTATAATATCTATTAATTTCATATTTTTAAAATTATTTCAAAGGAGTTATTAGCGTTTTTTTTCAAATTAGGCTTTAAATAAACTACCCTTTAAAAATGCAAATATTCTAATAAAAATTATTTTCTATTAAAGATAAACACAATAACACACAGATATGAAATTTCAATAGATTTGATTAAATGTTTAATGATGAAAAAAATCTTTTTGGCATTTCCAGTTGATTCGCTCCAGGTAGAAAAAATTGGATCTTTAAATAAAATTTCTTTTAAACAACAAAATTCTTAAAATGATATTTCTTATATTAGAATGAACCTTTGAATGAAGATAGATGAAATTGATAAAATAAGATTACATTCTTTCTTATTTATAATTCATTTCGTCCAGTGGCGGATTTCCTATTAGGCTAAGTAGGCTGAAGAATACGCCGGCAAATTTTCGACGAATACCTAATTTCGACTTTGATGTTTTTATGAATTTATATTTAGACTGGAAACTATTTCTCTCGGCTGTTTGCAAGCGCACGTGTGAACATGAGCTCATGGACCACAATACCACACTGTTGCGGGTGCAATACGTTGATTTAAATTAAAATTCTATGATTCTCTCTGCCATAACTTATGGTATATTTCCGAATCTGCCCCTGAGAATAGGTGGCAAAATATTTCAGCCTACCGGCGTCAAAATAGTAAATCCGCCACTGACCAGGTGTATGATAAAGTCATGTGGAGTCACATGAGCTTAAGTATTTGTAATTTATTTTTGGTCGCTGCCCAATATGATTTATTCATTGTAATTGTCGCTTTATGTTTTTCGACCCCAAAATTTAGTTACGTGACTCAAAATGGGGTGGTCGTGAACATTGGCGTAGTTATGGAGGTTTCCTAGGGACGGCCATCTGATACCTAACACTTTGAGGTAAACAAATTCTTTTAAAGTACATTTAATTTTCATCATATAAGTTTATATGAGAGAAATGTCTAAAATCAATCGTTTAGATATGTAAATATAAATATTTTTCAATATAAAAATTTAATTACCGAGGGTAGCAGAATTTTTTTTATATTGAAGGAGACAATAAGGGTGTAAAATTTATCATTCCAGCAGAAGACACACACTTTTTATTGTCTCCTACAATAAAAATTGGCCAGGTAATTTTTTGATTCAAAAATATGGAATTTGATTGATGAAACGGATTTCAATAAAAATCTTGATATTGAAGGGGCACAGTTTATCTAAAACGGGTTTTATTTTTGTAAAATAATTTTTACTTTTCTCAGAAAAAATATTTAATTTTTATTGTTTATCCTCTCTAGATATTTAAATAGTCATCGGAGCTAATTATTCACAATGAACTTTCTTTAGTAAATTAAATTATCAACATGTTTCTTCATTAGAGCAATTATTTATCCAACTTTCCACATAAATTTCACCTTTACTGCCTAACCCTTTTAAGTAAACAAATTTATATAACGATGTTTATTAAAGAAGATTTAATTTTCAACAGAAAAGTTAATATGAGAGAAATGTCTAAAATCAATAGTTTACATGTTAAAAGATATTCCAATTATGTAGAGTGAATGAATAAATGAATCAATAACAAATAATGTGTCTCTGATCTCGACACAACCTCTCAATTTTAAAGACCAAAATTATTATAAATGAGTAAGAAATCGATCTTATTTTATCCATTTAATCTATCTTGAGGTTCATAGTAACTTTTTAATATAAGAAAATAGCATTTTGATTAAAAATTTTGAAATTTATAAGAAATTGTATGAAAAGATTCAATTTCTTCTCTCCAGGAGCGAATCAACTAGAAATGGCAAAAGGTTTTATTTTTTTCTCATTAAAAATTTATTCAAATCTATTGAAATTTCATATTTGTGTGTTATTGTCATTAATCTTTTATATGAAATAATTATTATTAGGAAATTTGCATTTTTAAGAGTAGTTTATTTGAAGTTCAATTTGAAAAAAACGCTAATAACTCATTTGAAATAATTTTAAAAAGATGAAGTCAATTATAGATATTATAAAAAAATTAATTATTAATAATTTAATTCAATTTTGAACGAAATCGATTCAGTAGTTTTTGAGAAAATGGTCAAAAACCATCTGAACTGTCTATGAAAGGCCTTTTTAGAAACATTTTAAAATTCGCTTCCATGTCACAAGTCAATGTTTCGTTTCATATGACTTTTTTAACTTTTTTTCGAAGGCAACTCGTGCTTTCAAAAACATCATTTTTTGACGCTTCAGATGATTTTTGACCATTTTCTCAAAAAGTACTGAATTGATTTCGATCAAAATTAAATTAAATGATTAATAATTAATTGTTTTATAATATCTATTAATTTCATATTTTTTAAAAATTATTTCAACCGAGTTATTGCGTTTTTTCAAATTGGACTTCAAATAAACTACCATTTAAAATTCAAATTTCCTAATAATAATTATTTAATATAAACGATAAATAAAAATAACACGCAAATATGAAATTTCAATAGATTTGAATAAATATCTAACAAGCAAAAAAATAAAACTTTTTGCCATTCCTCGTTGATTCGCTCCCGGAGAGAAAAAATTGAATCTTTTCATAAAATTTCATTTAAATTACAAAATTCTTAATCAAAGTGCTATTTTCTTATATAATAGACATATTGTGACTTTCAGATAGATGAAATCGATAAAATAAGATTGTTTTCATTTTCATTTATAATTCTTTCGAAATTTTTTTATCAAGAGGCTGGGTCCCAAGTCAACCGGCATCAGCGAGTCATCGTTACGGTTTTCTAGCTTTTTACCATTTTCTTAAAAACTAATCAATCAATTTCGTTCAAAATTGAATATAATTATTAATAGATTATTTTATAATATTTATTTTATTTTTTTTTAATTATTTCAAGGTAGTAATATTAAGTGTTTGTTTCAAATTAGACTACAAATAAACTACCCTTTAAATGATTAATAATTGATTGTTTTATAATATCTATTAATTTCATATGTTTAAAACTTATTTCAAAGTAGAAATTAACGTTTTATCAAATTATACTTCAAATAAACTACCCTTTAAAATGCAAATATTCTAATAAAAACTAGTACCTTATTCATATTGAAGGAGACAATAAAAGAGTCTCTCTGCTGGAATTATAAATTTTATTTATTTATAGTATAACGAAATCGTTATAAATAAATAAAATTTATAATTCCAGCAGAAGACACACTCTTTTATTGTCTCATTCAATATATAAAAATTCTGCTACCCTCGGCACAAAAACTTTCAATTTAACCTTATTCATACCTTAATAATAATAATCAAATATCTCCTAAACTGTTTACTCTACGGCAAATTCTATATAAGCAAAGTTGTAGAGGATGTAATTTTTGACATTTTTGTTGAAAGAAATTTTGAAAATAACAATCCAAAATGGGGGGGGGGGGTCAAAAGATTAAAATTCTAGCCCTTATTTGGACCAAACTTAACCAAATTTTGTATACATAATCTATTAGTACCCAGAAGGTTAGAAATTTAAAAACTAATCATCCGAAATGGGGGTGGTCAAAAAATAAAAATTCTAGCCCTTTTGACCAAACTGAACCAAATTTTGTATACATTATCGGTGGACCCCTAGAAAGTTAGAAATGCAAAAACTAACCACCCAAAATGGGGGGATGGTCAAAAGATGAAAATTCTAGCTCTTTTGACTAAACTGAACTAAATTTTGAATACATAATCCGTGGGTCCCCAGAAGGTTAGAAATGCAAAAACTAACCACCCAAAATGAGAGGTGGTCAAAAAATGAAAATTCTAGCCCTTTGTACCAAAATCTCAAACAAATTTTTGCTTAAAGAAATTTTTAAAAGCCGAAATGGGGAGAAGGGTCAAATAATGAAATTTCTAGGTCTTTAGACCACATTATATATATGTTACATTATCTGTGGGCCTCTAGAGAGCTTTTTTTGTGACCCTCTAGCAAGAGGCCCGTCGAAGAAAGGCATCGCAGTTAGTATTTAAATAACGCAAAGATTTTATCTTATTGATGTATTAAATAGTAACATTTTTCTAATAATATTCACCCTTAAACCAAAAAAAAACAATATCTTTTTCGATGTGGCGCACCTTCTGCGCCAGGGTATTTCCTTGAATTCAAAATCCGGCCCTGCCTCTAATACAACATAAAATCTATATATAAGTATATAAAATTAAGGTTTTGTCTGTACATTGGTACAAATCACGCCAAATTTTGGTTGCACACGTTTCAAGCAAAGTTATGAACGAAAACAGATTCAACAAAATTCCTGTCTGTCTGTGGGTTCCGCAAAAAGTTGCTCACGATTCAAGTAAAAACTACAGAAGGGATTATTATGAAATTTCATATTTGGATCAGATGTCTTCTAACTTACCTTTATTGCTATATAACGTTTTGATATTTTGTCCACAAAAAGGGTTTGGGTCCCACTAATGGAAATTATCAGATAACTCCTAAACTATTAACTCTACGGCAAATTTTGCTATGAGCAAAGTTGTAGGGGGTGTGATTTCTGACAAGATTTGCTTAAAAAATTCCCCCAAAAAACCATCCAAGGGGGGGGGGGGGGAGAATCAAAGTTTGAGAATTCTTGCCCTTGGACCAAACTCAACCAAATTTTGTATTCATAATTTGTTGGCCACGAGAAGGCTAGAAATGCAAAAACTAACCACCTAAAATGGGGGGGGGGAGTGTCAAAAAAAAGAAAATTCTTGCCCTTGGACCAAACTGAACCAAATTTTGTATACATAATCTGTGGACCACTAGAAGGCTATAAATACAAAAACTGGGTGGGGGGGGGGTTCAGGGGGTGAAATGAGGGTGGGCTGAGGGGTGGGGGTGCAGGGAGCCCAGGGTGGGCCTGGGGGGTGGAATGAGCGGAAGATGCGTAGTGGGGTGGAATGGGGTTGGGGTTGTGGGGTTCGGAAGAGTGCGGGGGTTCTGAGGGGTGCGGGGTGGGGTCCAGGGGACGTACGCCCTGGCTAGTAAGAGGGCCGCCGAAGGCGGGCCTTGCAGCTAGTATATATATATATATAGCTAATAATAATTTTAAATATCTGATAATTTCAAAAAATTATTTTATTTGCATTTAATAAATTCAAATTAATAGCATTTTAGAAATAAATTCGCGATTCGCTAGAGGGCAGGGCCACAGTAATATCGCGAATATCTCATAATTTTAAAAATATTTCTCAATATAATTGTCAATTCAAAATTTAGTAAAACTTTATTATTTAATTTCTATTTTCCAAAAGAATATCTTGATTGAACTTTAGAGTTCAAAGGAAAACCAAATCGCGTAATCCCTCAATTACAAATGAGGTAGATTTCATACTATAAAAACTAACCTTTTGTTATTATTATTACAATTTTTTGAAAATATAGGTATTATAACAAAAATACTTCCAATTATCAAAATTAATTTTATTAACAAATAAGAAAGAACAAGTCTTATAATAAATATATTAAATAAATGGTTACGAGGAAAATATCAATGATCTTGAAAAGGTATTATAAATTTAATATATTATTCTAATAAATATAAATTGATAGTTAACTTTTAATCATGATTTTTATTTTCAAATTATCCTCTCTTTTAAATAAATTATTATTATCTAATAACATGACTAAAATCAACTTTCTAAAATATATAATATATGTCATGGGATGGAATTATATATCATTAACATATAGGGTTAATGTCCATTAACTGATTAAAAGGCTGATTTAAAACCAAAATATATATTATTATTATACTCTATTCAAGGTTGTGAATAACGTAATTTATTCTTTATTCAGTTTTAGAATAATAAGAATTTGCCAATTGATTTCTATTTTATAATCCAACACATCCAAAATGTTTTATAGAATCAATTTTTTAAAATTACATGTGAGTTAAACGATATTTGCATTCTATTTCTCTTGGTATAATAATGTATTTTCGTTATGTTTATTATTATTACATAGATAATATTATTTTCTTTTGTAGCTAAATAGAAATTCATTTATTAAATGTTTTTATTCTACTAAAAAACAGCAAGATTTGACTCTAGTGGATCGGTTTCAAAGACATCATTCTTATTTAAGAATATCCCTGACTGAAAAATGTAATCTAAGATGTAAGTTGAAGAGAGAAATAATAATATTAAATCATCATCATTGAGTACCTATACAGTCCTAAGACTGGTTTGATGCAACAATCCGTCTCCACTCGACTCTGTCCCCCGCCAGCTGTTTGACCTCTCTAAATGTCTGGTATCCCATATCCCCAATTATTTGGTTGAAATATTCAAATATGGGTCTTCCCTTCCCCCTTTTCTTTCCCACCTCCCCCCCCAAGAAATCCCTAAGCAGTCCCCCATGTCTCAGTGTGTGCCCCATCATCTGATCTCTTCTCTTCTTCAGACTCTTCCACAAAGTTCTTCTTTCTCCGATTCTTCCAAGAACTTCTTCATTTGTAATTTTATCCATCCATTTGATATTCATCATTCTTTTGTAGCACCACATTTCGAAAGCCTCTAATCTCTTTCTCTCCTCTTCTCTAATTGTCCAGGTTTCACACCCGTACATGGCTATGCTCCATACATATGTCTTCAATAGCATCTTCCTGTTTTCTAAGCTAATTGAGGAGGAGCATAGTAGTTTTTGTTTTGAATTAAACTCCATTTTTGCTTGGGCAATTCTTGATTTAATTTCGTTTTCGCTCCTCCCATCCCTTGTTATTTTACGTCCTAGGTAGCTGGAATTCCTTAACTCCTTCTAGGTTTTCTTGGTTAATTTTGATGCATTCCTGTCTCGTTTGTTCTTTTTTTGTACATACTAGGACCTTGGTTTTATTCTTGTTTATTTTCATTTTGATTTCTTCTATTAGGATTTGGTTAATTCCATTCAGTGCGTCCTTTAATTCTTTTTTGTTGCTTCCTAGAAGGGCAATGTCATCGGCAAATCTTAACATGTTGAGTCTCGTTAACTAAATAAGATACAAACTTGAAATTTAGAAATTACAGTAGAGTCTCACTAATCCGGCACTTCAATAGACCGGCACCCTCCACCCGCGATTTGGTATACGTTTGTTACCCATATCGGGTGAAATTTATTTTATTTTTTTTATTATGAATTTTTTTTTTACAATCCATCAGTAATCCGAACATTCCAATAATCCGACACCTCCTTGTTTTCAATAGTGCCGGATTAGTGAGACTCTACTGTATATGTGTTCATTTTATCTGAAATCAAAAATCTTATTAGAATTAGAACTTTAATCAAATTATTATTTTGGGTAGTGTCGAATTTTTTATAGAGTCGAAAATAAAAAAAAATAAAAATTATCTTGAGATATGATTTATCCCGGTAAAAGATATTTCTAAGTAGAATTAGGCTTGATTTTTGAAAATTTAATTCACTTTAAAGTGACCATATGAGAAAGTCCCAAAGTAGCCATTTTTATACCTGTCGGCCTTCAGAAGTGGCTTAAATTAAAATTATGAAACAATTCTAATTCATCTAGGCACGGCAGTGCTCCCAGCCAAGTTCGATTCGGCGTGCACTGCCAGACTACCCTTTACAGGAAACAACTCAGGCCATTTGATGCCTCAGTAACTTTGTACTGGAAACCTCTACATGGCTGAAATTTTTTTCCATAATACTGGTCCATAAGCTTAACTAAATTATAAATTTTCATATTTATATTTTTTATACCGTCCAAGTTACAAGAAGCCAAAGATAGGCTTTTTCGTCACTCACTCACTCACTCATCAAAATTCTAGACTACTTCCGCTGATCCTAGAATGCTGAAATTTGGCATGATGGTAGAGTTTGGGGTACAATTAATGGGAAAAATCCAAAAATCGAAACTTTCCCTTCTTCGGGACCTAAAATGAAGGAGCGAAAGTTATAGGCTAAATTAACATACAGTGAAAATAAATTGATCCTAGAATGTTAAAACTTGGGATGGTGGTAGAGCTTGGGATACAATTTATGGAAAAATCCAAAAATCGAAACTTTCCCTTCTTCAGGACCTAAAATAAAGGGGTGAAAGTTATAGACTTAGTTAACATATACTAAAAATTCAATGAACCTAGAATGCTGAAATTTGGCATACTAGTAAAGATTGACACATTAATTAAAGAGGAACTTGAAACACCGAAACTTTCACTTCTCATGGGCCCGAAATGAAGGGGCGAAATTTATAGACTAAATTAACATACAGTGAAAATAATATACAGAACCCTTAACTTGTACTTGTCTCACTTATTTTATAGTTTTCCTCATTTTTCATTTTTCTGCAGCTAGAAAACACAAAATCTAACATGTTTTTCATAATGAAAATAAAAAATTTTCACCAGAACGTTCGTTCTTGAATTTTTGATGGTCCAAATCTCCTAAATAAGGGGTTCTTAAACTTTTGTAGTCGAGGTCCTCCTCTCGAACAACATTTTTTTTGCGGACTCCTAGGCATTTTACGTCGTTCTTGAGACTTAATTTCTGGCTCAATAATCTCATAGGCATAGGCTCCACACTTCTTTTCCTTTTCATCGTCTTCTTGATCTGTTTCCAACCATTTTTTTATAATTTCGCGGACCACAGTTTAAGAATCGCAGATACAGAAAAAAATAATGTTTGAGAATAATTTTCCTCCACATTTCTACATCTAGAGTGTTGAGCTGAAACTCTTCAATTGATAAATACAATTTATAATCAATTAATTAAATTTACTATTGATCTTTGATTTCAGGTCAATATTGTATGCCAGCAGATGGAGTGAATTTAACAAGCAATGATAAGCTATTAACCACTGACGAAATTATCTATCTTGCTAAGATATTTATATCCCATGGAGTGAATAAAATAAGACTAACTGGAGGAGAACCGACATTACGAAAAGACTTAACTGATATTATTAAGGTGCTCTTTCCATCTTTTTTGATAATATTGATTAATATTCAAGTTTTTTGACATCTTTAATTATTTACAATATTGGAAATATTCTACTAAATAAACTACACTAGTCTATATTCTTTAATAATTTAATTACCTTCTGGGAGCTACTCTGGCAAGCTGCTTCTCAGGACCCGCAAAAATTTGTCTATTGAATTTTTTATTCAAATTATTGCTGATTGCGGTCCGGTCCGGTGTTGTCCGGACTTAAGTCCCGGAGACTAATTAGATAGTTTTAGTCACATTTTTATCTACAATGAGATGTTAAAAAATTTATTTTGATAGGTTTAATTTATTAGATACAAGGCTGATTCATAAAATGTTAATTTTTTTATTAATAAATGAATTTAACTTTTAAGGACCAATCAGATTTTAGAGAAAATATTTTTACATTGCATATCAGAGAGGTTCGTCCCCTTAGGAATCGAACCCAAGCGCTAACTAAGCTATCTGATTGGTCCTTAAAAGTTAAATTCATTTATTAAAATTATAGGTCTGGGTTGATTTTTGAAATAATTTCCATCTTTTTTCAAAAAAAGACACTCAAAAAATACTTAAATCTTTGCTTTCACTGTAAAATTAATGGGTCCCTCACTGAAAACTTTTTTCAGTTTAGCAGGAATTTTCACTAATCCCTTTGAGTTGAAGGGAGTGAAGAATCTTTAGCTATAATACTTATATATGTTGCATGTCAGAGAGAGATTTGTCTTAAGGGTTTGGCTAACGGCCCGGCAAGCTTAGTTAGCGCTTGGGTTCGATTCCTAAGGGGACGAACCTCTCTGATATGCAATGTAAAAATATTTTCTCTAAAATCTGATTCGTCCTTAAAAGTTAAATTCATTTATTAATATTATAGGTCTGGGTTGATTTTTGAAATAATTTCCATCTTTTTTCAAAAAAAGACACTCAAAAAGATACTTAAATCTTTGCTTTTACTGTAAAGTTAATTTTTTTATTATAAACCGTATTACAAAAACGCCTATTGATATATATCTGGTTCTTTTAATGGCAACAATTCTTTCATATATCACTTTGATATTTCTTTAAAATTGTTTAATCAATGATTTAATTTTATAAAAAGAAAAAACAACCCTAACATCTCGTATTCAGTAATTGAAAATCTCAAATGTTTTCTTTAGAAACTATGGTAAGGTACCCAGTAGTTGACACTTTTTTCGAAAAAGTAAAATATTAAGAATAAATAAAAAAAGGAATAAATTGCAATAAGTCATTCTGTATAGTGTGGCCTTCTAGCAACAAAAGTGGAAAGCAGTATACCACAAGCCCGCCGGACATTGTAATTGTGACCAGCTAAAACAAACAGAGCATGTGAAGTTGTAATTTTGCCAGTTTTTCTTATAAAAACTCTTAAGCAGAATTATGATAGACGAATAGTTATTGCAACTATTACTGGCGAAACAGTTTCCATAAAGTGAACGAAGCCTGATGAATGTGAGCGAATAAGAAAAAAAATTCCTTAAAGTATCAACTACTGGGTACTTTACCTTACTATTTTCTAGTACTATCGACAATTTGAACTTTTATATTTGAGAGGCCAGGTATCCAAGGCGGCGAAATCTCCAAAAATGACCAAAATATGTTATATACACCTAAAAATTAGTCCTTTTGAGTTATATAACTCGATCTAATTGGATTATATCAAAGCTGACAATATCTTAGAGTAAAACATGCCTGCAAGATGTAGTGAGAAGCACCCATCTCTAAATCTCCATGACTTTGTTATTAACAAAAGCGAAGCGAAATATAAATATTTTCATAAGGAGAAATCAAAATGAGGTTGTATTCTGCTTGATACAAATAAACATATACCTATATATTATATTATAATGAATATATATTTGTATAGAAAAGAAAAAAACAATATTGATTGTTATATAATTAAAATAAATACAAATCTTTTATAAATCAATCTGTAAACGTTTAATTAAACCCAAGGGGTGAACCGCGACCTAATATCGTGTACAACTACTTCCACTTCCACTTTCATTTCCAAGTAGAAGACAATAGATGAAGGGGCATTATCTAATGAATTCCAAAATAATTCCACATAATTCCAAAGACAGTGTACACCTAATTCCAATCGCGGTTCACCCCTCGATTAAACCCAAACATTTCGGGAGAAATTCTCCTTTATGAATGGAAAATTTTATCTTAAAAAAGAAAAAGTAACTTTTTTTCCTCTTTTCTTTTTTAAGATAAAATTTTCCATTGATAAAGGGAGAATTTCTCCCGAAACGTTTGAGTTTAATTAAACTTTAAAGATTGTTTTATAAAAGTTTTGTATTTATTTTAATTATATTTTTATAAATATAATTTATTTATTAGAGACTATATAGTATCAAAGGTTTAAGGTGATCATCTGATGATAATTTATCAGCTTTTTTAATTAGAAACATTTCATCTGTGTTATTATGGGTTCAAATGCCCGATTGGATGTAGTTAAATTCGTTTTTTTGTAATAGTAAGCTGGTCATTCCACAAATGAATAACTATTATCATTTCTTGCTTATAACCAAATAGGCTATATAAGAGCATAAATTTACAGATTTTTCGAATGCATCTGGAGAGGATGGACTGGTAGAAATCTCAATTGAAAGTAATGGAAGCCAGCCCAGGGGCAGTGAGGAAAGAAAAAATTAACACATATCCAAATAAGGAGTAATTTATTGAATTCCTTCCTTCCTTTCAAACCGACGTTTCGGAGAATTCTTTCTTCCTTCTTCAGGGTTTCAAGGGGTCAATGAAGGAAGCATTTTATTTGTTTCCTTCATTAATCAGAATCCTCCGAAACGTCGATTTGAAAGGAAAGGAAGAAGGAATTCAATAAATTTTATTTGTTTCCTTCATTGATCCCTTGAAACCCTGAAAAAGTAGGAAGAATCCTCCTAAACGTCGGTTTGAAAGGAAAGAAGGAAGGAATTCAATAAATTTTATTTGTTTCCTTCATTGATCCCGTGAAACCCTGAAAAAGGAGGGAAGAATCCTCCGAAACGTCGGTTTGAAAGGAAAGAAGGAAGGAATTCAATAAATTTTATTTGCTCTTCATTGATCCCGTGAAACCCTGAAAAAGGAGGGAAGAATCCTCCGAAACGTCGATTTGAAAGGAAAGGAAGAAGGAATTCAATAAATTTTATTTGTTTCCTTCATTGATCCCTTGAAACCCTGAAAAAGGAGGGAAGAATCCTCCGAAACGTCGGTTTGAAAGGAAAGGAGGAAGGAATTCAATAAATTTTATTTGTTTCCTTCATTGATCCCTTGAAACCCTGAAAAAGGAGGGAATAATCCTCCGAAACGTCGGTTTGAAAGGAAAGGAGGAAGGAATTCAATAAATTACACCTTATTTGGATATGTGTCAATTTTTTCTTTCCCCACTACCCCTGGGCTGCCTTCCATTACTTTCAATTATTATTTATTATGCTGATCTTTAATTCGTTATTTTCAGAATTTGAAACAAATACCAGGCTTAGAAACTCTTGCCATGACTACAAACGGTTTGGTTTTAAAGCGACGTTTGAATTCTTACAAAGAAGCTGGTCTAGATATTTTAAATATAAGCTTAGATTCTCTTAAAGATGATCTTTATACTAAAATGACAAGAAGACCTGGATTAAATCTAGTTCTAGAAGGAATTGAAACTGCTTTAAATCTTGGTTATAATCCTGTTAAGGTAATTATATTTACATATTTTTAAGCTATTTAAGCATTATTTTAATTGATTAATAGCTCATTTATTTCAGATAAATGTTGTATTAATGCGGGGAGTGAATGAAGATGAATTGTTAGATTTCGTTCAACTTACTAAAGATAAACCCCTAGATATACGCTTTATAGAATATATGCCATTTTCTGGAAACGGATGGTCCGATGCAGAGCTTGTTCCTTTTCGGGAAGCAGTTAAAACTATTCAATCCAAATGGCCCGATTTTATGCCAATAACCAATGCACCAAATGATACTTCCAAAGTAATTAATGCTTTTATTTCTTTTAAGGTAGTTGTTTCACCATATGGGTTTTATTAGGATTTTTTTGAAATTTAGACAGATTATTATTTTATATAATAATAAAACTTGATCAAGATGCGAGGTAGGTTTCACAAAAAAAGAAATAAAACAAAATTGAGTTTTGAATTCGATATATTTCGGGGGTGAGCCCATCATCAGGAGTCAAAATAAACTGATTATACAATGGAAAAATAATTTTACAAATTACAATTTTTTTTAATATTTTTTGAAATGTATGTGGTGAGGGGAAAGTAGGTACTTAGTAGATTATTATTTAAATACTTCTGCATCGATTGGTGGCAAAACGAAATTTATGAACAATATAGTTCCGGAGATATTAAATTCCAAAGATAGAGTTTTTCAGACTCTTATACATTGTACTATACGGGATATCGGAAAGTCTACACACATATTTAATTAGTTTTTCAGTCTTTTATACATTGCACTACTAGGTATATAGGGGATATCGGAAAATTTACATACATATTTAATTATAAATAAAAACCTTCGACTGATTTAAAAGGATTTAAAAAATTCAAAAATAACTCTTATCAATACATTATAATATTTAATCTAAAATTTCAGACTTCATTAGATTTATGGCGTTGTTTCCTGGTTGTATCTTAATACTACTATATATTGTATTTTTTACCTTTTTTTTTTTAATATTTATTTTATATTTTAGAAAGTAAATTTACCATGGAATTTATACTTTAAAAAATTCAGGGCAATATACAAACATATTTATTTATTTATTTAAGCCTTTATTGAGGTTTAATTTTAATAAATAGATTTATATAAATTTACAGAGGAATTTACAATGATAATTATGGTGAATTGATTCTACACATAAATAAGTATATACAAATATTTACAAATTTATATTGTACCAGGCCCATTTTGGCCATAGGCCTCTCATAATTTCTTCCATTCGGATCTTATTTTTACATTTCTGGTCCACTCATTAACCGCTAGTTTCTTAGACATATTATTCCATCTTTTGAGATGTCTTCATTTTTTTTCTTTTTCATTCTATAAGCCACCATTCTATTATTATTTTTGTCCATTTTTCGACTTTGAATCATATTATATGACAAAAATATTATATAATATTCTCTTAAATATAATTAGATATAATATGTTTATTTGAATAATGCAGAGGACGACCTATGAATAATATTGGGTTGGTGCATAACTTTGCTTTTGCTGATTGTTCCTTCGCCAAAAAGTTCGTTGAGATCGCGAAATGACTGTGCTTCATTCTCAATGTGGTGGACCATAATATGGATATGATTTTCGATACGCATTTTCATTAACTGAAAAGAGAAGATTAAAAAAATTAATCAAAAAGACAATTTTTAAAGGAAAAAAAGACGCAATAATTATGCATCAACCCAATAAATAATTTCTCCTTATGAATCAACAATTCTGCTACTCTTGGCTAACTAAAAACTTTTCAATAAATAATATATTTTCATATGTATAATAATGAAAAGTATATTAATATAAAAATTGAAATTTATTGAAAAAAGTCTAAAAATAAATTAAATAATATATTGTAATGTTATTTAATTATATTACAAATTCTGTTTATAACATCTCCCCTTTTTCATTATGAATATGAGGGAAAATATATTTTACAAATTAGAAATACACCTATACCTATATGTATAGTAAAAATATCAAAACTAGTCAATGATTATTACAGAAATAATAATCATAGTGCAACCATTTGTGTAAAAATTAATTATTTTAAATAAGGGCAGAAAAAACTAAAGAAGAAAAATTTTTTTGAGAAAGGTCGGAAATCCTTGGAATCAAAATCAAACTAGTTAAATTTAAGGTAGCTGTTTCACCATATGGGTTTTCTTAGGATTTTTTGAAATTTAGACAGATTATTATTTAAATCGGTTGGTGGCAAAACGAAATTTATGAACAATATAGTTCCGGAGATATTAAATTCCAAAGATAGAGTTTTTCAGACTCTTATACATTGTACTATACGGGATATCGGAAAGTCTACACACATATTTAATTATAATTAAGAAACTCTTCTTACCATTGTTATAAAAAACTAAACCAACATTAAACAATAACTAATAGATTTTTTAAGAAAATTTTAATTCTTAGTTACAACACAGTTTCTGAGATAATAATGAATAAATAATGAAAAATGTATAATTTACACTAAAAACAAGCTGGCAACAACGCATATATTTAACCTAAAAAGCGGGTTAACTTTAGTACTTTTTTGACGTTTTTTCGCTTCAGCCATTGTCGCAAAAGCTTTTAATCGTTTATTATGAACTTTTTGTTTAATAAATCGAGCTTTATAATGTATTTTATTTGTCATTTCTATGTTAAAAATTTTCAAGCTCGAGCAATGTTGCCAGATTTATCAAACGAGCACGGGATTGTCTAGTAGTGGTACATAAACAGCAAAAAGTTTTGCGCTTATGAATTATGAATCCTTATTGTCTGTTCTATATACTCTAGCATTAACTTTTTGCTAGTATTGTCGCGAAACAACTACCTTAAATAATAATTAATCTATCTTTTTTTTACTAAAAAATGAAAAATTCTAGGCATATAAAGTTCCTGGATTCAAGGGCCAAGTTGGTTTTATTACCTCCATGACTGAAAACTTCTGTGGTACCTGTAATAGAATAAGATTAACAGCTGATGGGAATCTTAAAGTTTGTCTATTTGGAAATAGAGAAGTATCTCTTCGAGATGCAATTCGCGCAGGCGTAAGTGAAGATGATTTAAGTGCCACCATTCAAGCAGCTATTCTCAGGAAACATCGTCAACATGCAGGTATAATCAATCGTAAAATATTAAATCAATATATGGTATTTAGATCTATGGTTCTTAATTTGGAGTCAAAGGTCACAGCTCTTCTCACTGGATCAAGTTACATAGATAAAAATCGAATTAAAATTAAATTATCCCCAATTATATTACTCGTAAATAATTACAAATAAATTAGTATAACTGATAAGCCAATATCAACTTTTTTTATAGAATGAATCAGTCATATGAAAAGTTCATCTTGCCGATAGCAGTACAATTACATTTTTTTAGAAAAATCAGCCAGAGAGCTTACTAAACTAATAAATCTAATCAAATTAGCAGCCTTCTGTTTTATAAATCAAGTTTGGTTATCAGGAATGAGGGAAATTAACAAAATTACTCAAAACCCTTGTGTAGGTTTCAGTTCTTTTATACCAATCTACCCAAGAAGATTTGAAAATAAAACCGAAAACTATACATGGGTTTTGAGTCTTATTTGCTAATGTGCCTCATCCCTGATAAACAACCTTATTTTAGTAAACTAAGTTTATTCGATAAATGGCTAGTTTTCTTTTTCATTTCGAGATTCTAAAAGAATTATATGTAGAAACTAAATTTTCTTCTAGCTTCCATCTTTCTTAAATCTTACAATCAGATTCCTATAAGAGCCCCAAGCTTCTTTGAAGCTAGAAGTTCTACAAAAATGGTTTTTATGATAAACAAGTATAGCCCTGTGTTCAAACATTATTTTTTTTTTTTTAAATTAGGGAACGAAGAAAATATTTTTTATTATAGACAAAAGGATCAGCCGGGATTCGAACCCGGGATCTTCACATGGGCGCTGCGATGCCTTCATAAGTTCTTATCCTCTTGGCCACTGATCCCCGAACTCAAGCTAATACCTAATGTCTATATGAATTTGGAATTTCATTTTTTATTTAATCTTTTAATCTCTTCCTCGTTCATTTTTGCAGCTCTGTAGTGGCCGTACTTTTATTAATCCATATTCAAACGCCTCCCAATCGATCACATATTAGATCTCAATCTAGTTCAAGTGAGTTCGGGGATCAGTGGCCAAGAGGATAAGAACTAAGGCTCTTATAAAGGCCTCGCAGCGCACATGCGAAGATTCCGGGTTCGAATCCCGGCTGATTCTTTTGTCTATAATAAAAAATATTTTCTTCGTTCCCTAATTTAATTTAATTTATAATTGTCTTTCGACGCGGCCTCGTTGTGATTGCGCCCCGGGGTAAAGAAAAAATTATTTGACCTTTGGGTTTGTGATCGATTTGGAGGCGTTTGAATATAATTTGAATTATTGTTTTTTATTAAAATCGAAAGAATTTTTTTTAAACTACTACAATTAAGCACACTAAAAAACTTTAAATCGCCCTTAATCACTTTATAATAAGTAATTATTTTCAAAATATTTTACTGAAATAATACTTTTTGTTTCTATATAAAATATACTGTGCAATTAAGTTTAATTTATGAAAAAATAAAATTTTATTTTCCCCTTAATATCACTTAAAAATCACCCTTGTCACTTTCTCACTTTTTAGTCAATATCTCTAAATTAAAGATTCAACTGTCTAGCCTAAAATTTTCAACACACACATTTCTTAATAATCTAATTTTTTGGACCCTGGATGGAAGTTATGAAGTGTTTAGTAAGTTTTTTTTGACCGAAAACCTGATACTATCGTCTTTATAATGATACAAAATCAAGAACCATTAATCTAAATTGTTAAAATATTTATTTAATAGAATATACATCGGATTGTTAATAAAAATTAGATGAATATTCCATGTTTCAGGCATGATGAATCTTACTCGAATGCCCAATAGACCTATGATACTCATCGGTGGATAAAGATATTAATTTTACACTATATCTAATTACTTAATATCAAATATATACAAATTGTGATTTAAACATATTGTTAAATTTTTATATAACTTTTATATGCTTGAAAAATGGATATATTTACAAAAAAATATATATTTTATAACAGTTAAATTTTATGGCTATTATTATATTTGATTCTAGGCTTCATTTATCCCCAAATGTCCGCTTCGTATTATGTACCAACACATTCATTTCTACAAAGTGTCCGACAAATGAGTTCAAAGGCACTTAGTCACGTGGACCCGGCAACTGGTAAAGCACAAATGGTAGACGTTGGGGGCAAAGAAGTGACTTTTCGAAGAGCGATTGCAGAAGGGAGTGTTGTAGTTGGTTCTGAGATTATAAAATTAATATCTCAGAATGAAATCAAGAAAGGAGACGTGCTAACGGTGGCTCAACTTGCCGGGATAATGGCAGCCAAACGGACTTCAGAACTAATACCATTGTGCCATCCAATTGCTCTTTCAAATGTTAAACTCGATTTGAGTATCGATGTTGAAAGTGAAAGTGTATTAATAAAAGCTGATGTAAGATGTGAAGGCAAAACAGGGGTTGAAATGGAGGCGTTAACAGCTGTTTCGGTTGCTGCTTTAACTATCTATGATATGTGTAAAGGAGTTTCTCATGAAATAGAAATAAAGAAAATTAACTTATTATCAAAATCAGGAGGAAGATCTGGTACTTATAATAAAAAAATATAAAAAGAATTAAATTAGGGAACGAAGAAAAGATTTTTATATTATAGACAAAAGGATGAGCCGGGATCTTCTCATGTGCGCTGCGATGCCTTTATAAGAGCCTGGGCTCTTATCCTCTCGGCCACTGATCCCCGAACTCAAACTAATACCTAATGTCTATATGAATTTGGAATTTCATTTTTATTTAATCTTTTTAATCTCTTCTTCGTTCATTTTTCGCAGCTCTGTAGTTGGCTTGACTAACGGGTTCGAATCCCTACTGATCTTTTTGTCTATAATATAAAAATCTTTTCTTCGTTCCCTAATTTAATTTAATTTATAATTGTCTTTCGACGCGGCCTCATTGTGGTTGCGCCCTGGAGTGAAGAAAAAATTATTTTCGACCTTTGGGTTCGCGATCGAGTGGGAGGCGTTTGGATATATAAAAAGAATATTTAGGCCCGATGCACATGAGCTGCAAAGTAATCGGGACGCCGAGTTATTTTCAATCGGATGAGGAGTAATGAATGGGGCAATGCACAAGGTGACGCCGATAGCTATGGAATACCCTCGGCCTATCTCGATAGGTATCGGGACTGTCGGTGGTTTCTCCCTCTATCTGCGTCGTTTCTATCCCCAGCGTTTCACTAGTACACAGTTGGTAATACTACAATGCACATATGACGCTGCCTCCGTTCTATCTGTCGTTCTTTCTTGGCCTTTTAAGGTAGTTCTTTCGAAATAAACCACATAAAAAGTTTTAGGCTCGTAACCATTCTATACATATGAACGGTGCTAAAATTTTAGGTTATGTTTTTTAACGTGACTGTACTTCTCACACTACTATATCCTCTTTATGAATGGATCGTTTCCAAGCCATTGATCTTATATCCCCTCCTCTAAAAATAATAGCCCAAATATGTTTTTTTATTTTTTATCAAAATTACGAAGTAAATAATTTCAATTTTTTTTAAGTTACTCCGAATATATTATTCTAACAAATATTAGTTTTTCATCAAGATGGTGAAAGTCCTTCAATGAAAAAAAATAAAATAATGATCATTTTCCCACCCTTTCCCAATCTACCATATCTAAAAAATTTCATTTTTAATTGCAATTATTTCATGTTTGGTGAGGTAAATCATCTTCAAATTTTAACAGTGTGTTTATTATGATTTTAATGATTTATATTCCAAGTTTCCAAGACTTCTTGAATTTTTGAATTTGTGAAAGAACTACCTTAATGCGTCGCTGATTCTTGAAGCCAATTCATCAAATGATCGAATAGACATTCGAAAATAATTGAAGAATTTTTGTTAATCTTCCCTCAAATCGATTAGAAATAGTGTTGAAAGCACCAACACTACAATGAAGGCAGTCCCCAACATCGAAAATTTCCCAGGTATCAAAGAGATTGGATTGAAATGACTCGGCGTCCTATCTCCTCATGTGCACTGAAACCCCGATAGGTATCAAAGAGATAGGATTGAAAACTATTGTGGCTTCTCCATTACTTTGCAGCTCATGTGCACCGGGCCTTAACAATGAAGTTGTTCTCTCCATGATGCAAATAAACATACATACATATATATCTAAATGGATTTATTCAAAGAGATTCATAAGTCTCTCCGGTGTATCGGATGTCGATTGAACATCAACCACAACGGACATAGAGGAAGTGCTCATATAATGTGGAGCATCTTCTCAAGTTTCATTTGTAATTAATACAGTAGCAAACTTGTAGATTTTGTCGCCAGAGAACATCCTTAATGAAAATAAAGTACAGCGACTACATAGTTACTTTAAAATAGAGCACTGAGAAAAACAGCTTTCTGCATGTTAGAATTCGCTAAATGTTAGTCTTTTCGGACATAACGAAGTTTTCATACGAAATATCAAATAGGAGCAGGGCCGGATTTAGACTTGATAAGGCCCTAAGCTTTTTGAGCAATCGGGCCCTTTATAAATTCAGATATTATAATTATGTCAGTGCCAAATATGATTTTCGGATACCTAGAGGGTTAAACTGAAATACAATTAAGAAGTATATAGATAGTGAAATAATAAATCTTTAACTTAAAATCATTTTTATTCATAACAAACTTAAAAATGCAACAAACAAATACTGCTGCAGTATATTTAAGTATATATGACAATTGTTCACTCAATTTTTTTGAGGGGCCACCAAGAAAGTGGAGGCCCTAAACTATAGCTTGTGTAGCTTATACGTAAATCCTGCACTGAATAGGATCACTAACAGACTATACAATTTTTGTGTGGTACACCAACAAGTTTCAAGAGACTGACTGCATGTGTGCCGCAAAACAAACAGAAAGCAGAAAGTTTTGTATTCACCAATGAATGCCATGTTTTCATTATAATTCCTCTTTGGCGATTAAATCTGCGGAGTTTATTATGAATGAAACTTGGAAATTTCCTCTAATCACTGATTAAGCACTTTCGCTTTGATCGTTCTGGTTTGGCTATTTCACCGACCTCCAAAACCCAGAAAGGGCTTATGAATGACCCTGTATATGTAATTTTATCTGATAGAGACTATATCTTCGAAGGCTTCGTCTTCATCTTCACTCTTTTTAAATAAATATTTTACTTGTTTTTACTCTTGAACATAATACTCAATGAATAATTATTCGTTAATGGTGAATGAACCATCGATTGACAAATGAATTTCCATTCTATCGAGTCTTATGTGCCAGAGAAAAACCAATATTATCAAAAGACTGAAGATCAAGCCTTCGAACTTATAGTCTTTATCAATGAAATTTTGTAATTATTAAATGGAAGACATCGGCGGCAAAGAAGTGACTTTTTGAAGAACGATTGCAGAAAGGATATATTTATAAATTGTTATACAAATTATTTTAAAGAAGCATCCAAGATTTGGTGATATTATACGATGAATTTAAAGTACTAAATTTGAGACAGTTATTCCTATTGAATGCCTGTATTCACTCTCATAAAATAAATTGTACAAATCACATACATCTTTATCCTACTCCTATCTCTAATAGAACAAATATAATTTTGCCTAGGTTTAAAACTGAATTGTACTCGAGACATGATCAGATTGTAGGCCTGAGAATGGCAATTAAATATAGATTTAACTATGATCAGTTCAAAAATGTTAGAAATACTCAATGAAGGGATTTTTAATTGATTCTGGTTTTCTTAGACTATGATTTTGTGGGACATTTTAATTTTTTACTTTCACATTTATATTCCATAGAATATAATGGGGAAGTATTGCGATGGCCAGTCTGGTTAATTCTTAAGTTGATTTATTTTATAATTGATTTATTATATATTTTTTCTGGTTTTTCTGTTAATTTTTTAATTATTTTTTTTTCTGAAGTTTAACCCTCGACTCAGATTATTTTTATAGAGGGATGAATTTTATATTACATATATGTATAATTGTCTATGTGCGTATTCACATATGAAATATTGTTAAATTTTAATATATGTATTAATATAATGATGAATATAAATAAATAAATATATATATATATTTTAAATATATGTGTCTGTATGGTTTTTTTCATTAAGCAAAGGACACTTTGATTGATTTTCTCTTAAAAATCAACAACATTACTACTGAGCGAGAAAATCTTTTCAATTTTATAAAAATAATAATAATCATTGTCAATGGGTCGACAGCTCTGCTCTTCCCTAGAAATTCCTCCCAAATAGTTTAGTTTATATGCAGATGCTTTCTAATTTTTGATGACACTCACTCGAATATCTTCTTCCATCCCAGACTTGTTCTTCCCTTTGAAAAATGTTCTTTAAAAAATCAATGATTTTTTCAGAAAAACTGAAAAATGTTATTGAAAATGAAGTTGAATATTTTTTCTGAAAAGCATGTTTAAGTTGTTCCGCCAAATCGGGTTTCTTAGGATTTTTTTGAAATTTAGACAGATTATTATTTAAATACTTCTGCATCGATTGATGGCAAAACGAAATTTATGAACAATATAGTTCCGGAGATATTGAATTTCAAAAATAGAGTTTTTCAGACTCTTATACATTGCACTATGCGGGATATTTGAAAATTTACATACATATTTAATTATAATTAAGAAACCCTTTTTACCATTTTTATAAAAAACTAAACCAACATTAAACAATAACTAATACATATTTTAAGACAATTTTGATTCATAGTTACAACACAGTTTCTGAGATAATAATGAATAAATAATCAAAAATGTGTAAAAAAAATTTTACACTAACAACAATTTGGCAACAGCGCATTTATCAGCAAAAGATGTATAAAGCGCGCATGCGCTAGATTTTTTCAAAATTATAGTTTTCGTAATTTTTGTAGGTCGTTAAAAAATAACAAAACGATTTTTATAGAAATTTTTTAACTTTTAAAATGTATTTTATCTGTCATTTTAATATAAAAATGTTCAATCCCTTACAATGGTGCCAGATTTGTCAAACGAGCAGGGGATTGGCTAGATGTGGTACATAACCAGCAAAAAGTTTTGGGCTTATGAATTATGAATCCTTATTGTCTGTTCTATATATTCTAGCATTAACTTTTTGCTAGTATTGTCGCGAAACAACTACATTAAAAACGAAAAAAACATCCCGTTTAGTCAATTTTTGAAATAGTTATGAGCGTTTGAAAGAAAAAACACTTTTTTTTTAAAAAAATTAATATAATAAGATAAAAAAGTTTCAGCCAAATCGAAAGGGGTTCAGGGTCAAAAGTGGTCGATTTGGCATGGAATGGAAGGAGTTTTTAAATAAATTTTGATTAAAACCATAAATAGTAAGATATATGTTTATTTAAGATGAAGAGATTTTGATATTATTTTTTTTTTTACAAAAAATAAATAGAAATGTTAATTGTAAGTCATGTAACGAGGAGTGGCTGAAAACTTGGCGTAAGATTTGATAACTTTGTTGATTGCTTCTAAGAAATCTTTCTCTGTAGCGACCTTTCTTCGAGCACGGATTGCAAACATACCTGCTTCGGTGCAAACTGAACGAATTTCAGCTCCTAAGGAAAGAAAAGAAAACATTATAAGAAATGTAATGAAAAATCAAATACGAAATAAATTTTTGAAGATCAAATCAATTTAAAGTAGGAATATATTTTTTAAAATTGAAAAAAAGAGAGATTTCATAATAGAACTGATCAGCCCCGACAATTTATTAAAAGATGTCAAATATAAATAAGTTCTAAATCCTTTATTGAAAAAATTAAGGTATATGGGTTTTTTTTATCAATTTTTTCCTTTACCAAAAATAAGGAGTGAGAAAAATACAAATTAAAAATAATGGACATTCGATGGTGAGGCTTTCGGGCCTCGAGGTCGAAGTTTTATTTGTAATTGTAAAACATTTGTTGTATTTTTGTATTGGATAATAAAGGTCATTATTTATTTATTGAAAAAATTAAGAGAAAAGAGAACACTGTGGAAGAATCTGAAGAAAAAGAAGGGCTCAGATAATAGACACAACATGGGTATCTAGTACAACTGAATAATAAGAAAAATGATTGGGTTGTTGTTTTAAGCTTGTTTACATCCTTTGTAATCCAACTTCCTACTTCGTAGTCCAACACTACACTTCGTGTCGTTGAGGCCTCTTCGTAATTTAAATTAGTGTCCTCCCCTGTTTTATATTTAATCTTTTTTTTCATTCTTTCACCGAAAAATAACTTTTAAAACCTCTGTATTTGGCGCGAAATATGCAATTTTATGCAATATTACTCAAATATGCAAAAATATGCAGTATAAAATTTAACCCACAGTATCCTAGATGCATGATTCGGATAGATAATTGATCGCCTGGGTCGTACATGGCGGCAAACAAAATATGCAATTACATAGGAATCCGGTCCCTAATTATAATATAAGATTTAATTTTAATAGGCTGAATTAAATTATGTAAATAACAGAGTAAAGAAAATGTGTTATTATAAACCAAAGAATCTGCCCTCCTTGACCGGAGCGAGTGTCTAAAGGTTGAGTCTCTTAACCAACCAACCGAGGTAGAGATCCCAAAATTTTAACCAATGATGATTAATTAGGAGGCGTTTAAATATAGTTAAAAGTAATGTTTCTCACCTGTGCTGTTAGGACAAAGCCGAGCCAGAAGTTCAAACCGAATGTCTCTTTCTACACTCATAGAACGAGCATGAATCTTAAAAATATGTGTTCGTCCTTCTAAATCGGGAAGCCCGAATTCAACCTTACGATCTAAACGCCCGGGTCTCATAAGAGCTGGATCTAAAGTATCAGGCCTATTAGTGGCCATTAATACCTAAAATAAATAAATAGATTAATTTATTTTTATTAAAATAAAAGAAAAAAAGATTTTTCTGAGAATAACAGATTGTCTAATTTATAAAGAATAAATCTGAGTACGTCTTCTACTTGATGTAGATAATATTAATATGAAATTTAAAAGGCTTGGTGCGTACTGAATATGTTAATTATATAAAGGAGGATGAATGAAATTCAATTGCTTCTTTTCAGTAATATTTATTTTTTCAAGTAGTTTATCCAAGCAATTGAATTTCATTCACCCTCCTTTAAATAGTAGATAATATTATATAATAGTTATATGAAAAATGTATTTTTAATTGTTCGACATTTTCCTCCCCAATTTAATTGAATATGAATTAATGGAAAACAGGTCACTTAAATAAAGTTTATAAATTTCTCATTAATATATCAAAGAATAATTAACATATTAACGAGAATTGTTTTTGAACGCTCTTTTTAAACAAGATATATGGTATATCGCGAGACTACTGCTGGTTGAGGCTATTGGAGTCTGCTGAGTCTTAAGTCTGGACCAAGAGAGAATGAAAAAGATATGATCCATTTAGCTATAATCCAGCATCATTTCGCGTTTAGCCCGCATGACGCTTTTTATATCAAACACTGATATGGATCACCAAATGAATTTGTAATCTGAGATGTTATATATTCAATCTCACAGTCCAGAGCGCTCGATCTGTTAACACATTTGTTAGGTGTTTGCTATTAATTAATAATAAGTTTCTGTATTTGATTCGATCGTGAATCGAATGCAGATGATTTTTGTCAAATATTAAGTGAAAATAATATCCGAATTTATATATTTCATTCTCTCTTGGTCCAGGACTTAAGACTCAGCAGACTCCAATAGCCTCAACCAGTAGTAGTCTCGCGATATATATCTTGTTTAAAAAGCGCGATCAAAAACAATTTTCGCTTATATGTTAATTATTCTTTGATATATTAATGAGAAAATTATAAATTTATTTAATTTGATTATTTCAAGTTAGAAATATATAAATTCGGATATTATTTTCACTTAAATAAAGCTCTATTTATTTTTTAAACAACGTTTACGTCATTTTTGAACTTAATATTTTAATTTGAGATTATATTTTAGGTTTAATGATATTTTCTCGAGATCCTTTTAGGTAAATTCAATTCTTAAATAAAATTACAATGTTTTCTTGCTGAGAGTAGCAGAGTTGTTGATTTTATAAGAGCAAATTAAAGAGGGTGTCCTCTACTTAATGTAAATAAATATACACACATATTTATAAATAATTACATGTAGTTACATATATATAAATTATTGATTGCTTATTGTTTTAAATGAATGCAGTTTTTATAAAAAACAATAATAAAACCTTATTAAATATCCATTGTTCCAGGAGAAATTCTGCCTTACTAATGAAAAATATGGAAAATTGGTTGCTTATTTCAATTTTTCATTGATAAAAGGAGAATTTTTCCCGAAACGTTTGGATATTTAATAAATATTATATGATTGTTTTCTATAAAGAATTCTTTCTATTCATTTCATATATACAAATTTATATAATTTTTTTGTTTGAGTCTATATAGTTTCGAAAGCTTTGATTTATCTTCAGTATTTTAAACTATATTGATTTGTGTATTTATTTGCATCAAACAGAGAAACTCTTTTTGATTTCTGGCTCAAAAATGGCTGCTGAATAGTTGTATTAGACTGTGAAATTGAAGTCAAAATCCTTCAAAAGCTAAACGAATTAAATATATGGTAAGTATATAATTTTAAGATGTGGACTTATGTACATCAAGTAGAAGTCTATATGATTTACGGTATTCCTCATTATATATGTTAAATAGGTACTATTTCATAAAATATTTGCCTTTTCGGAGTTTTAATAAAATCATTTATAAACTTACTTTAATATTTCCTCTTGGATCGAAACCATCCAGTTGATTGATCAGTTCCAACATAGTTCTTTGAACTTCATTATCCCCTCCAGCGCCATCATCAAATCGAGCACCTCCAATAGCGTCGATTTCATCAAAGAAAATAAGACACGCTTTTTTGCTTCTAGCCATTTCAAACAATTCACGAACCATTCGAGCACCCTAGGCAGAATAAAAACAAATGAATAAATACAAATCAGAAAATAATTTCATTTTCTTTCTATAAGGTTTATAAAAATAAATTTGAATGATATTTATAGGGTGTCTCAATTTAAACTTTCAAAAATTTGCTCATTTTCTTTATTTTATAGTGAAAAGATGATATTTACTAAAAATATATAGAATAAATTTTTCAAAAACAGGCTTTATATTTCAAAATGAACTAAAAAGCAAAAAACCCATTTTTCTTTAGTACTCTAAAAATTTGCTTATTCACCTGTCTAAAAATAAAAGCAGGGTTCCTTTATTTTAATTAAATTTAAAGTCTTAATTCTAACTTGTTCTGAATAGGGTTAAAGAGAAACATATATATGTATAAGTTTCTCCGGAACTACTGAGGCAGGAAGCTTGAAATATTGTATGAAGGTAACTCCATACATTTAAGAAGTAACATCTTCATGAAAACCCTATTTTAAAAGTTTTTATTTGTTTCCTTTATTTTAGAAATTATAAATTATTTTATTCAATATATAAAGATATACAGTAAATTAAATCAACTATACAGAATCATACAAACAAATGAATAAAAAAATTTTCATGACCGTAACCCTTATGGGTTTTTGGTTTCTTGTCTTGCTCCCGTTTCTTCAATCTTCCTGTGGACCCTCGTCTATCATCTTGATCTTCTCCAGTAGGAGTCTCTCTGTCGTCTATTTGTCCCCTTAAACCCATCCACCAATCTTGCACATTCGTCCCCAAAACCCTCGTAAATTCCTCACAGTTCTCTATATGTTTGCCTTCTCCTTCTCTATTTTACACCCCCTCTCATATGTTCCCAAATCTAGCTCTTGCTCATAGTTGTATTTCCTTCTCGTCCTTGTCTTTGTCTGTCCAGTAGTTTTCCATTATTATATCTGTCTTTAGTCTTTTAAAAAAATGGACAATATTTCGAGCTCTCCACCCTCGCCCAATCCTCCTGTATCGTTTGTTCCATATCTATAGTAATACGATTTTTCATTTCTTGTATCATTTCCCCTTCTTCGTTTATCATCATTCCTCTCCAATCTGTTCCCAATTTCGCCAATCTTTTTCTCATTCCCCCTCCCCAGTCCGTTTCTTTATTATTTTTAACCCCCCTCTTTATCTCGTTCCAACAAATTTTCACCCACCTCTCCGGTTCCATTCTCTCAATTCTTAATATGAATCTGAACATTTGTTTTAGTGCCGCGCTTGCCATCTTTACTCTCCCCATCTCTCTTCTCCATAAATAATCTGGTGTATTTCTTGAGGCTCCCATTATCATTTTATGAATGCGCCTTGTACTTTTTCGATTTCGGGTATTTCCTCCCAACCCCAAATTTCTACCCCGTCCATCACCACTGATTTTATAAGTTTTATAATTTCGCATAGATACAGTTTTCGGTTCACATCTTCAATTTTCGCCCTTTTCGTCAATCCCCATACAATTTTAATTATCCTCTTTGCCTTGTTCGTCTGGCTCTTTATGTGCTCCCTTTTTGAATTTGTTGAGGTGAATATGTAGCCCAAATATTTTATCTTTTCTAGTTTCTCCAATTTTCTTCTTTTGAAAAACCACTCTTGGTTTTTCCCTCTCCTTCCTCCCTTCCTGAATTTGATCTTTCTCTAAATACTCCTGATGATGGGCTGCCAACCCGAAATATATTGAATTCTAAACTCATTTTTGTTTTGTTTTATTATCTTTGATTTTTCAGTATTCACCTCTAAATCATTTTTGTCACAGTAAATCTCCAGTTCTACCAGCAGTTCCCTGAGTTCTTCCTCATGGTCAGCCACTATGGCCACGTCATCTGTAAACTTTACGCAGAATATTTTCTGATTTCCTACCACTGTTCGTTCTATGTTCTTTCTCTTCCCATATCATTTATATAAATACTAAACAGAGTAGGACTTAGTGGAAATCCTTGCTTTAGTCTCTTCCCTGTCCTTGTTTCCTTTATTTAAAATTTGAATTATTTAAAAAACTCCTTAGCAAAACTAAGCTTCATACCAGAAATCAAGTTATTTGCTCCTGATACGAAGAAATAATGAAGGTATCTTAAAATGAAACCATGTTTGTCAAATTTTTAGTTTTTAGATTTTTTTCTATCTACTCATAATGTTCCAACAATATATCAATAAATTTGATATAGTTTTTAATTCTGAACATCTTTTGTATTTACACTTTTGTTCTCAAATTAATAGGGAAAAAACTATCGGCAAATTAATATTTTACCATCTTATTTCCTATATAACAAAAAAGCAACAAATAAACAGTCAGGTATATATATAAAACATATATATACCTATATATATAATTAAAATTTAAAAAGAAATGTAAAATAGTAGTACCTCTCCAACGTATTTCTGTACTAATTCAGATCCGATTACTCGAATAAAACAAGCATCTGTTCGATTGGCAACTGCTCTAGCACAAAGAGTTTTTCCAGTTCCAGGTGGTCCAAAAAGTAATACTCCTTTTGGGGGTTCAATACCAAGATTGACAAACTTCTCAGGCTAAAAATAAAAAATTAATTTTTAAAAATAAAGTACTAATAAAAAAGAAAAAAGAAGTAAACATTACATGAAGTAAAGGTGTTTCGACAACTTCTCTTAGTTTTTCAATTTGCTCTTTGCAGCCACCAACGTCACTGTAGGTGACATCAGGTTTATCTTCCACTTGCATCATTGTAACAGTTGGATCGATTTTAGGTGGAAGAGGAATATGAATTTGATATTTGTTTCTATCAACTCTGAAAATTTTTTAAATTCAAAACAATATAATAGAAAATAGCTATATAATTAAAAAATAAAATATAATAATGAACGAGTCAACCTAAATTTTTAGTTATATTTTAAGTATTTTCTTAGAGACGAGCTGCTAAATATAAATGTAATCTGATGGAGTGGCAACCCAACTCTGCTTAAATCAATGGCCCTTTTAAGGAGGTTCTTTCGCGACAATCCACACAAAAAGTTATAGCCTCGTAACCCCTCTATAAATATGAACGGTGCTAAAATTTTAGGCAATGTTTTTTAACGTGACTGTACTTTTTACACTACTATATTCTCTTTATGAATGGATCGTTTTCAAGCCATTGATATTATATCCCCTCCACTAAAAATAATCGCCCAAATATGTTTTTTTTTTATTTTTTTATCAAAACTACGAGGTAAATAATTTCAATTTTTTTTTAAGTTTCTCCGAATATATTATTCTAACAAATATTAGTTTTTCATCAAGATGGTGAAAGTCCTTCAATGAAAAAAAAAAAATAATGATCATTTTCCCAACTCTTTCCCAATCTACAATATGTAAAAAATTTCATTTTTAATTGCAATTATTTCATGTTTGGTGTGATAAATCGTCTTCAAATTCTAACCGTGTGTTTATTATGCTTTTAATGACTTATATTCCAAGTTTCGAAGACTTCTTGAATTTTTTCATTTGTGAAAGAACTACCTTAAATGCTGAAGGCAGGAAGATCTTCTGTAATGGGTTCATAGCATTTAAAATTACCAACATTCGTAGAAAGCCTACAGAGTTGGAAAAAGTTATAATTATAATTATTTGCCTACAGATAACATACATATAAAACGTTATCTAATTAAGTTTTAATTATATTCGAATATATGTGGATCACAAATAAATACTGTTGAAAAAACTTTAAAGAAGACAAGAGTATCTATCGTCTGTCGATAAGTCAGGAAATATGGCTAAATATATTTGTCTAAGTCCTTACCCAACTCTCATTCCTTCCTCAATATCTGTTGGGGCTACTGAATCTGCCAAGTCAACAACAAATTTAGCGAATTGTTTTACATTAATTATATATTTCGGATCGTCTGTGTCGGCTGTAATAATTTTTGTACATCTTGCAACCTAAAGAAATAGAGATAAAACAATGATTAAAATAGACAATAAATAAAGGGAAATATATTTAATTTCTAGTATTTTTAAAGAAGTTTCGGCTTCTAATACTGAAACAGTTTCCAAGTGATGTTTGAGATAATTGTGCCTATGCTTATGAAAGAAAAAATATTACATACTCATAGCAATCATCATAGTCCTTTCTAAAATAATGGAAAAGACCATCAGTGAGCAATTTCTTCAGTATAGTGAATGCAAAAAATTAATCCACAATAACGAGAAGGGCAAGGCGGTAGCCAGTGAGGGGTGTGTTAGAACCCCCGAAATGTTGAGGTAAATTTGAGGATATAAATAAACGTTCAATAAAAATAATCAGATAAAAAAAAGCAATCTGGGCATCTGGAAGGTCATGTCCTAGTATATCCATACCATCCTCTGCCACGAAACAATTTTCTAGCTACGGCCTTAAAGAGGGGACTTATAAAACTAACAAGAGATACAAGGCTGTAAGGCTATCCCGTTCAGTCGATTCCTTAGCTCAGTGTCTCCGCTCTTTGGCTTTGATTCACTACCATGGCGTTTGTTCTAAAGAAATAGTCCATATTGGCTCCAAAGGCTCATTTGTTCAAAATACGCAATTTTCTTTAATGACTATATGAGCCGTTTATTTTGAAAGGGACTTTATGTTTAATTATCAATGTGTAATAAATATTATAAACAACAGTCTATTTTCCAAAAAAATCGAGTTAGCTAACTTAATAATTACATTTTTACATGATCTTTTCATTCTGAAGCAACTTGTACTAATATATTTAAGATTTTGTAACATGAAAATTTGGTAGTTAAAGTGATGAAAAAGTTTATTTTGAAAGAAGCATAAGTCCCATTGTGAGTTTCAAATGGATACGGAAAATATTATCCAATAAAATTTTACGAGATCCCAGCTTTATGTTTAATTATCAATGTGCAATAAATATTATAAACAGAACAGCGTCTGTCCACAGAAAGAAGCGCATTGTTCTCGCGCAGTCTGCATTGAAAACCAGTCATGAACAGTGTTTTTCACTTGCTGAGTGTTTTTACTTGTTTCTATAGTTTTCTTAAATCTGTTAAATTATATATCACCTGCATAAATGATGGCCAAATGGTGTCCACCAAGGCCAAAGGAAGAAGAAAAAAAAATGCCTATCACCTGCACACCATAGTTATTTTACAAGAAATCATAAGTTGGTGTCATCTATTAAATCCGATGGAATGGAATATTTTTAATTATATTTTAAAAATATATTACGCGTGTTACATATGTCAGAGAGGTTCGCATTCCTGCAGGTGAGCCAGGTGGCCCGGATTGCTGTTACTGTAACTCGGGTTCGATTCCCGAGGGGTGAAAAACAACCCCTCTGACATATAATTAAAAATATTCCATTCCATCGAATTTAATAGATGACACCAACTTATGATTTCTTGTAAATTTGAATCGATTACCATCGGCAAATTAATATCTTTCATAGTTATTTTAAATCCCTCCCCCATACACAAAATGGAGAAGACTGAATAATAAATAATTAGTAAAACAAAATTAATTTGAATGTAAAAATTGGTACTTACGTATTAACGCCACCGCAGCTAGATTTGGCGGTTTTTAAATTTCGTCAATCTACACCTAAAGTTTGTTTGGGAACGCATTTTTTATCTAATCAAACCGAGATCATAAACCGAACCTATTCAAGTTGTTTTTTGACAGAGGGGAACTGATTTATTATATTTTATGATTTATCTCAAAAATTTTAGGTGTAGATTGGCGAGATTTAAAAGCCGCCAAATTCAGCTGCGGTGGCGTTAATAAGTAAGTATCTACAAATTATTTAACAAAGAATAAAAGTTGAATATTTTTTTTGATGTTATAACATGAAATTGTATACATTTATTTTTATTTCAAGGGAAATTTACTTTTCCTATGGACTTGTGCTTTCTTAAGAATCGATAACGTCATTTGATTGATTTTGAAAGTGGCATAAGTCCATTCATAGCCATCAAAACATATTATTTCTTAAATAATGTTATTTGTGCTATTTGGGATAATAAATTTGACACCTTTAGAAAGCCAAAAACATGATTCTACTATGTTATCTGTTACCCATATTTTTAAATTTAATCCAACGCAAACACTTCAATATCTCGATTCGAACATAAATGGACTTAAGGCCACTTTCATAATAAACGGCTCATATGGGAAAAGTGTGACGATTGAGGAAAAAGGCCATTTTGCATTCTACTTTAAATTTGGATACATAAAGAACTAGCTTTTTGTCTTTTATTAAATTTAACAGACTATAATATACCCTATATTAATCAATGAAAAATACTGTTACTGTACAATTCTTAAAGATTGAAAACCCCCTCTAGAACAAATTGGATACAGACGGAATAAAAGGATTCGTTTTATCCCTATGACTTCTAGGGACTGGAACTTATGTTACTTCACAGTCCCATCTTTCTCGCGATCTAAGCCTTCAATCTTCCAGGACTAGAACCCACAGGTAGACTCCGAGAAAACCCCTAAAATTTCTTACTCTTCCTTTCATAATGCAACAGTTAATCTTTACATATAGATTAGGGTGCTCCATATTTTGGATATTTTCTAATATTTACGCGGACATGGTTCGAAATAGATAAAAAAAATATCCCCCAAGTTTCAAGTCTTTATCTCAATTTTAACCTAGTGCTACAGAGCGATAAGTTTCCCATCTAAATAACATGGGGTTTTTGGCATTAAACGATCAATTTTGTATTCCAGCCAAAGTAATGGTTCAAAAAATTTGAAAATCATTAGACTTTATCCTTATAATACTACCTATCCTTACAGAATTTTTACAGATTTTTAGCTATTACAATTTTGGAGTTACATCTAGATAAAATACTGCTATACATCTTAGTATTAGTAAGTTATAGCCTACAAAATTATAATAGCTAAAAATTCTGAGGGATAGCTATTATTATAACTTGGGAGATATTTTTTTTATTTATTTAGAACCATATGAGGCCCTGCCCGAGTAAATATTCGAAAATAAGGAGCACCCTAATATATATGTGGCATCTTCTTGCATTTATACAAACAAAAAAATCACTTTGAACCAGGGGGGGTCATGTAGCGGGGACGTTATGTTTGATATAACGATCTTCCCAAATTAAGACTTTTTTGTTTTGGAAACCATTTGGAGGGGAGGGTAATGACCCCCATGACCCCTCCTGGGACCGCTTTTGCTCTGAAAAACAGAAAGCCTAAATAAGAAAATTGAACAAATTGATTTAAAAATTGAACCTGTAAGGGCTGCTCATTTTGAAGGGTCTGTTTGTCTGCAGCCAAATCCCAGAGTGCAGGGCCTGCTAAGCCTGTGTCAGATTCTTTAATTCCAGTTAATTCGTTAACTCTTAAGGTAACCGCTTGAATATCTTCTTCAACGGCCCTAATTTTTTTTGTATAATACCCATCACCCTGATTGAAAGAAAAACAAAAGAGGATGATTTAATATTTAAAAAAATAAATTAAAATTCGTGAAATTGTAAAAGAATATTACATAGGATTTAAGGAGAGCAATATCGGCTTCATCGAGAGCTAAAATAAAATATGTAAAAATTAATATTTTATTAAAAATTTAAAACAAGGGAAAATTGTATTATTTAAAGCTCACAAGTTATTTCTTTTTCGGGTTCATCTCCATCTCCTTTTTTATCATCAGACTTTTTCTCAGTCTTTTTCGCAACTTTTTCAGAAGGTTCAGGCATTTTAATAAATATTTATTAGGAAAATAGATATATTAAAAAAAGTTTAAATGATGCTAGATGACAAATGAAAAATTCATGTGTGAAGTTAGAAATGAGACCTGATCAAAAACAAAAGCGCCAACATAACCTATTAAATGAAATTTAGTGTCATTATTGTGGCACAGTTGTTATTATTTTGGTGTATTTTCCCTGGAATTTTCAAAACTAATTTTTGAACGTCATTATTTTTGAAAGTTTAATTGAAATGCTGATTAATTAATTTATTTTGACAAGAGAGAGTGGTTTAATTTACAAAGAATACACAACAATGAGTGTATCTACTCTTTGATGTAAATAAATATTTATTTTCTTAGAAAGACGGACTGGTAAGCGAAATAAGTAGGTTATAATGAAAGGCAGTCCATAAATGATTTCAATTCTATTCAAATTCCGACGTTTCGGAGACTTTTTCTCGTCGGAATTTGAATAAAATTTAAATCATTTATGGTACTGCCTTTCATTATAACGTAAATAAGTATGTATAACAATAATTTTTTTAAGGATTCTGTTCTTGATATTTAGTCAATCACTATTTTATTTACTTTTTAAGTACTTATACATATATTTAAATAAAATTACCTACATATAAATATTAAAGGAGACAATAAAAGAGTGTGTCTTCTACTAGAATTATAAATTTTTAATTTATTTATAACGATTTTACTTAGGGAAAGTGGTGTAGGTTTTAGGTGAAACATAATATTAATTAATAAAGTAAAGGGAGTGTAGTTTCACAGTGAATGAAATAAACCTCGAAGAGGTTTATACAAACTCAATATATTTGGGATTATTAGTCCATCATCAGGAGTTTACAACTGTTGAAAACTCCTGATGATGGTCTAATAATCCCAAATATATTGAGTTTGTATAAACCTCTAAGTATTATTTCATTCACTGTGAAACTACACTCCCTTTACTTTATTAATTTATTTATAACGAGACTATAGTTTTGACACCTTTGCCCTCTTCTCTTTAATTGTCTCCTTCAATATATATATATATATATAAATTCTGCTACTCTCGGCAAAAAGAAACTTTCAATTTAATTTACATATAAATATTTTATTTATTTGAAAGAATTATTTCCAAAAATTTGCCTTCATCTTAAGTCTACTTAAATAAATCAATTGTCATTTCTTATATTGCCTATAGAAATACTTTTGTCAATTTGTAATTTTTATACCAATTTTACAGGTTAAATAATTTATTAAAACAATGGAAGAAGCTTCAAGTAAATCTAAAAATTCTATAGAAGAATTATCGAAATACACATCGAAAAAACTTGGAGAACTTATAGCCAATACTAAAATTCTAAATGATCTTCCCAAGGATGTTACTCTTGAAGAAATTAATGCACAATTAGCTCTTGCACATGGCCAGTCTATGACCATCTATTTATTAAGAGATGACGGGGAAAATTGTCCCATTGTGGTAAGAATTCAAATGCATCTTAAATTAAATGTTTATCCTAGTAATGTTACATAATGAACCAATTAAACATTTCAATTATAATTAGTTTGAACTTGAAGTTATGGTGTTTCACATTAAGGAGATGGATAAATTAAATTGAGTTAAAACATCTAATTCTATATCTCTTCGGGTTATTAGCCCATCATCAGGAGTTTTACAGATACTAAAGAGAGACTAAAGATAAATTATTATCTGACCAAAAACATAGATGTGAAAAAGGGGCAAAGTTCGGTACAAACGGCTTCGCCGACAAAAGAGTTGAGATCTTCGGGTACCAAGTTCCATAGCAGTTGCTTAAATCATAGCTATAGGGATGAACAACGATCTTCAATTGATTTAAAAGAAAATTTGTTACGTTCTTTGATATTAAATTTATAACTCTGCAAGTTATAATAGTCAATAAATTACGTTTAACGTGATGATATTTAATACAAGCTTAAAATTTATCTAGTTGTTCTTATTTTATACTACAAACAATTTAGTTGGATATAAAACTTGCCAAGTTATAAATTTAATATCAAAGAACGTAACAAATTTTCTTTTAAATCAATTGAAGATCGTTGTTCATCCCTATAGCTATGATTTAAGCAACTGCTATGGAACTTGGTACCCGTTTAGATCTCAACTCTTTTGTCGGCGAAGCCGTTGGTACCGAACTTGGCCCCTTTTTCACATTTATGTTTTTGGTCAGATATCATTAATTTTTGAAAAGTTTTATCCTTTAATTTATCTAAATAATTACATTTAAACATTTATATTAATAATAATTAAATATTTCTCATAAAATATCTGTTAAAAACCCGGTCGGTTTTTCATAAATTTCATCCCTTCATTTCGGGCCCCGAAGAAGGGAAAGTTTCGGTTTTTCTATTTCCTCCTTTATTAATGTTCCAAGCTTTACCAGTATGCCAAATTTCAGCATTCTAGCTTGTTAATTAAGCCTATAATCAATTTCACCCCTTCATTTTAGGTCTTGTAAAAGGGAAAGTTTCACTTTTTCGATTTTTTTCCTTTAATTGTAGCCCAAACTCTACCAGTATTCAAAATTTCAGCATTCTAGGATCAGCGGAAGTACTTTAGGTTTTTGATATGTCAGTCAGTCAGTGTTAAAAATGGCACTTTTTAGAGCTTAATAACTCAAGAACTATATTAGATTTATTCATGAAATTTGGGATTCTAGGTGTTCTAGTGAGTCTTAATAGGCATGCAAAATTTCAAGTGTCTAAGTCTAATAGTTTTTGAGTTATGGGGGGGGGGGGGTCGAAAATAGCTTGAAATGGTTCGTGTAAATTATACACATGGCCGGTGAGTCTGCCCTGTGTCTAGATTATCATTTTCGTCCATTTGTATTAATTTGAATGAAAGTTTATAATAGGGAAAAATAAGGACAAGATTTTATGTGTGACTTTTTTATTTATCAGCCACGTTTCGTCGACTTTGCCGACTTACTCAGGGCTTCTACAATGATAATATCATTATTAATGTCAAGTTACAAAAATCCAATTACAATTCCAGAACAAACATGTATTGATAGTTTACCCACCAAATAGTCATGCTACACATTCGTCTAAATTTTCTTGTTATCTTCGTTACCATTGAAGACCATCAGAAACACAAATTTCAAAAAATATTTGGCACATTCACATGAACAATTTTTCTTTCTTTTCTTTTTATATTAACAATTACATTAGATATAAAACAGAAATAACATAAATAGAATGAGGCAACACTGTTTTTAAAAACAGAATAGAATATTTTTTCTTTTGATCCTTACATAAAGAAATCTCAAATTTAAATAACACTAAAATTATATTATCTTGCATTTGACTATTTTATTAAAAATATATGTCAATAGCCGGATACTGACTGAGGATTTGCTTAGCGAGGCAGCCCCTTAAGGCAAATGCCGGGTCGGTCAGTACGTGCTTCGCCCAAGGCATAAGTGCCTGTTGCCTCGTCTGAGGCTGCCTCGGCCCGATCCATCGGTTGTCGGTTTTTGAGAATGCTCAAGAGGCGCCTCGGGTCGTTTCCTGCCTTCACTCAGTATGGTTCTGCGGCAACGCCCGAGGCAGCCTCGCGAGGCCGCTCGCTCAGTCAGTAATCGGCTAATGACACTGGCCAAGTTATAATTAAAATGAAAAAATTCATTAGGAATCTATTTTTATCGCCAACATTTAATTACATTTATTTTGCAAATTTTTTATTTTTAATTATTTGTATTTGTTGAGCAAAAAACTATATATGGCGCTTAGATTTTGAGTGTCCGTTTTAAAATTCACCGTGTTGTTTAAAGAAATGTGAATCATTTCACTTATATTCTTTTGAAATATATTGGATTTGAAACGTTGGCTGAAAAATAAAAGTCATACATAAAAACTTGTCCTTATTTTTCTATTATAAACTTTCAAAATAAAGATAAATGTTGATGAAGGAGAGGTGGCTGTCCAAAAATTTATAAATTAAAAAAGAGAGGAATTTAGCCAGTAAAGGAATCCTCTATCGAATATTGGTTCTTCTGATGAAAATTGATAATACATATGAAATGCTTTATCATAACCTATGGGCAAAAAAGAGCTCTTAATTTCCAGACAGATTCCATAGAGCTAAGTAATGCCTATTTGTCCATTTTAAATAATCATGATTCCCAAATTTAGCTAGGTTTTCTGTAAATCCATCTCCTTACTGTGAAACAAACTCATTATAATTTAACAAAATTCACTATCAACCAACACAGCGTTCTCTAAATTTCCGCGTTTAATTTTCCCTTTTTAAATAAATTGATAATAATTGAGCGAATTTTTTCATCAACAACCTTTCCACGAGTCATTTTTACTAATAATAAACAAAACAAACTTTCTTTTGTTGGAAAAAGTCAAAGCCTACTTGATTATTTCACATATTCAAAGATTCTTAAAAAAAAAATCGTGAAAAGCAAAGAACTATTTTTTACATAAAAATATGTTTTTAACAATTAAAAAATAATTTTAAGTTGAATGTTTCTATAAAATGTTTTAAATTGTTTAAAATGTTGTTCCAAATGATAATAAAAATAAATATTTAAATTAAATTTACCGTGAATTAGCATAATTTTATTTAAAAAGAAAAAATATTGGTGGGCCAATTGAGATGGGATGGGGCTCGTATGTGAAACATACCTACCTAGTAACATTTTAATTTTAATTTAATTAAATATATGAATAGCTATTCTTATCATTTCCATCCATAATGTGTAATAATTCGAAAGTTTATAATGGGAATTAAGAACAATTTTTTGTGTGATTTTTTTAATTTTCAACCAAATTTGTTATTTCTATTTGTTAAGGAGGTTCTTTCGCGACAATCCACACAAAAAGTTTTAGCCTCGTAACCACTCTATAAATATGAACGGAACTAAAATTTTAGGTTATAATTTTTAACGTTACTGTACCACTCACACTAAGAAATCTCTAAATGGATACACACATACTTTCCGGATCGTTTCCAAGGCAATGGTCTTATATCCCCTCCACTAAAAATAATCGCCCAAATATGTTTTTTTGTTTTTTATCAAAACTACCTAGTAAATAATTTCAATTTTTTTTTAAGTTACTCCGAATATATTATTTTAACAAATATTAGTTTTTAATCAAAATGGTGAAGTCCTTCAATGAAAAAAAATAAAATAATGATCATTTTCCCACCCTTTCCCTATCTACCCTATGTAAAAATTTTATTTTTAATTGCAATTATTTCATGTTTGGTGTGGTAAATCGTCTTCAAATTTTAACAGTATGTGTATTATGCTTTTAATGACTTATATTCCAAGTCTCAAAGACTTTTTGAATTTTTCATTTGTGAAAGAACTACCTTAAAAGATGAATAAGGAAAATGATTCCGTTCTATTGTTTTAAAACTGTGTTGTGTGATTCTATTTATATTATTTCTAAGACTGTTTATCTAATATAATGGTTAGTAAAAAGAAAAGAGAAAAATTGTTTAAATGAATGTGGCAAATTTTTTGAAGTGTAAGGTTCTGATGGTACTTTAGACGGATGTGTGATGTAACTATTTCAAGTCCTGAAGAAGTCGGAAAAGTCGACGAAACGTTGGTTGAAAAAAAAATCACACAAAAAACTTGTCCTTTATTCCCATTATAAACATAATCAGTAGAGATTGTGGTGTTGGTGCAGGTGAAACATCTTTAATAAAGATAAGAGTAAATAAATATTTTATTTAATATGGATTTACTATGCAGTTGGATACTAGGTCACTTATTTCACATTAATGTGAAATAAGTGACTATTATCCTTAACTCATAGTAAATCCATATTAAATAAAATATTTATTTACTCTATCTTTACCCATTATAAGCTTTCGAATTTATATCAATAGTTCGAGATCTTATTTAAATACAAAATAAAACTAATTTGAAAATTTCTAATTATTTTTTATTGTTTTATTTTTAGGTACCTCAAAATAAAAAGCACAGTTCTTGATCTGAAAAGAGCTATTAAAAGATATTATACTTTACGTTTGATGCGCGAAGGGGTAAAAAAATTAGTTGGCGCTACGTATGGAAGAATAATTATTTATCTTTTGAAGGAACTAAACTTACCAACGACAGGCTGCCTCTTGAACAATATGGAATTAGAAATAAATCTACGCTTACATTTACTAAGAGATTTAGAGATAAAATTAAAATAAAATATTAATTCATCTTTTCTTCAGTCCTTTGAGAAATTATTTAATTTTATAGAGTCAAAAGTTTGACTGGTAAATTTCTCTATGATATAGGTAGGGTTAATCAATTATATAGAGAAACAAAGGTTGCCCTCTGCTTGATGCAAATAAACATACACACATATATATCTTAATCTCAGCTAGTCTTAATATATATAAAAAGAGAAGGTGATGTTTCATTCATTCATTCATCTATCAACGCACAGCCTAAACCGCTTGACCTAGAAATATTAAATTTGGAGTGTATATTCTTTTAACGATTTATGGGTGTGCTAAGAAGGGATTTTTTGAAATTCGAACCCTAAAGGGGAGAAAGGGCCCCAAAATGTTTTTCAAAATCTTTTAAACCAGAAAAGATATCTTTATGAGTTTAGAAATATGAAGCATTGAAATACAAAAAAAAACCTATTTGAGTATTTTGCTCTTTTTGTCCCCGAAAGGGAGATATAGTCATTTTGGGGTAAATTTTAGAAATTTTTAAAGTGCTCTATCTCCTCGAGTTTTTAAGTTTTAGCATTCAAATTTGGTACATATATTTATTAATGCTAAATGTCGAGAAGGTTTTTTTATTTTTTTGAAATCTGACCCCTGAACTGAAAAATGGGGGATTTTTGATTTTGTGGTCGAAAACACAAAAGGCTTCGGATCTTTTTTGCCCTTGGACCAAACTCAACCAAATTTTGTATACATAGCCATAGAAGGCTAGAAATGCAAAAATTAACCACCCAAAATGTGTGTGTGTGGGGGGGGGGGGCGTAAAAAATGGAAATTCTTGCCCTTGGAGCAAACTCAACCAAATTTGTATACATAATCTGTGGGCCACTAGGGAGCTAGAAATACAAAAACTGGGTGCTGGGGTGGGGTGCAGGAGGCTCGGGGTGGGTGTAAGGGTGGAATGGTTTGGAAGAGTGCGTAGTGGGTTTCAGGATGGGTGCGGTGGGGAGGGGGGGCGTAGTAAGAGGGCCGCCGAAGGCGGGCGTCGCAGCTAGTCAAATATATATATGTAAATATATTATTTATTTGTTTGAGACTAGTTTGTGTGTATGTTTATTTGCATCAAGCAGAGGACAATCTCTTTGTTTCTCTTTATGAATCAACAACTATGCTACTCTCGGCAAAATAAAAACTTTTTAAGTAATCAATTATATTTGATATAATACCTATTTTTTAAATATTCTTTATTGTCATTGAAAGACGTTTCGACAACGATGTGCCATCATCAGTCCAAAATATAAAACAAAACAAATAATACAAAATCGAAATACAACAAAATATATTATTCATGAGAATCTCTCAAACAATAATAACAAATTATGTTGATTAATGTCCATTATAATTAGTAGATTAAAAATTCACAGTTCATTGGACAATGTTTTTTATTGAAGCTCTTATTCAATTTTTGTACAACGTTTCGTCTCTCTCGAGACTTTTTCAAGCACTCAATTGGTTAGAGCAACATTGGTTGAGATAACAATAAAAATAATTGAGACATAGTAGAATTTTTTCTTTCTAGATTGATACAATAAAATAAGTCTAGATGAAGAAAAATTGAATAAGAGCTTCAATATAAAACATTGTCCAATGAATTTTTAATCTAATAATAACAAAACTAGTCGCTAGTACAAACTCACATCACAGACAATCTTTATACATAGCTCAAAACAATCCCAAAACAATTTATTCTAACAGTAACTAAAACATATTTAAATCTTCTTAGTTGTTTTTCTTATGGCTCTCATTAATGTGATCTCAGTACATACATATAACTAATTCTATTTTTTAATTAAAGTATTTGTTAATAAGTACCAATGAACCAATGAATTAGTTATAATTTTTAAATTCTTTTTCAAATCTTTTTTTTAAGTCGTCTAAACATAAATTTTTTTAATAATTGATTGGATGTTTGGTGATGTGTTTCGGATAATAAAGTTTCTTAGGCCCTTTGAAAATCCTAAAATAACTGTAGCCTATAGAAGGAAAAAGAAAAAAAAGGAAGACATCTCAAAAGATGGAATGATATGTTTAAGAAACTAGAGGTTAATGAGTGGACCAGAAATGTAAAAATAAGATCCCAATGGAAGAAATTAGGAGAGGCCTTGCCCAAAATGGGCCTGGTACAATATAAACTTGTAAATATTTGTTTATAATATACTTATTTATGTGTAGAATCAATTCACCATAATTATCATTATAAAAACCTCTGTAAATTCATATAAATTTATTTATTAAAAATAAATAAAAGATTCACAGGTTTTTGGACAATTTTTTTTATCAATGTTAAATATCAATTTTCGTACGACGTTTCGTCCTTTTTCAGAACTTTTTCAAGTACTCAATTACTTAAAACATTAATCCTTGATAAAATAGTGAAACCATCGAGACAATAAATAGTGTTTTCATAATATTCATCCTACAATAAGTTAACAACCAATTTTCAAAAAACAATCTTAAATCAATTTATTAAAATTGTTCCTCAATAAAGGTTTAAATAAATATATATGTTTGTATATTTCCATGAATTTTTTAATGTATAAATGATAAATTTACTTTCTAAAATATAAAATAAATATTTAATAAAAACAAAGTAAAAAAATAATATTATATTATTATATATATAATAGGCCAGATTAATTTGCAGCAACTCTAACGTAATGCTGCCGGCAGGGAGCACTGATGCCGTCGGTATATTTGCTACAAATTTGAAATATAATTTTAATTTGAACTCGAATTTTGAAATGAAAGACTCCAATTGATTTTAAATTAAGAAACATTAAATATATTGATAATTATTCCCCCCCCCCACTCAAAAATTAAATATTCAATTCGCTTTTCTTTCTGCCGAAGGCACGCACGAAAAGCTCGTATAGTAGTATTAAGGTACAACCACGAAACAACGCCATAAATCTAATGAAGTCTGAAATTTTAGATTACATATTATAATGTATTGATAAGAGTTATTTTTGTATTTTCTAAATCAGTCGAAGGTGTACAGTTGGTCGGTTTGAATCTATTGCTATTCTAAATAATCAATGGTGTTGTATAAATAAATGTGTTCATATTGTTAAATATATGTATTCTAATTAGCAAGAAAAGAGTTGAATGAGGAAGTGTTTTAAAAATTTGATCAAGTTAATTCGGTAATTGTATTATATTATGTCTGGGTTGATTTTGATGATTGTGAATGATTCATTTGTATTTATTTTTTGTATAGAGCCTGATGAAGCCACAATAAATTGGCGAAACGTTGCAATTGGTCGTATGTTTCAACACGCTGTTTAATTGTTCCTTTTTCCCTCGATTTGTTACATCTAATACTGATAATGGAACTGAATAATAATAATGAAGTCTTTAAAGATTGACTATTAAATTATTAACTATTATACTATTATTTTTTAATAAATGTAATCAACCCCTACGTTACACCTTAAGGAAATAATTAATTTTGAAAAAATCTAACGCATATGCGCTTTATACATCTTTCGCTGGTTAAATAAATGCGCTGTTGCCAAATTGTTTTTAGTGTAAATTTTTTTATACATTTTTCATTATTTATTTATTATTATCTCAGAAATTATGTTGTAACCATGAATCAAAATTATTTTAAAATATGTATTGGTTATTGTTTAATGTTGGTTTAGTTTTTTATAAAAATGGTAAGAAGGGTTATTTAATTATAATTAAATATCTATGTAAATTTTCCGATATCCCGTATAGTACAATGTATAAGAGTCTGAAAAACTCTATTTTTGAAATTTACTATCTCCGGAACTATATTGTTAATAAATTTCGTTTTGCCACCAATCGATGCGGAAGTATTTAAATAATAATCTGTCTAAATTTCAAAAAAATCCTAAGAAAACCCATTTGGCGGAACAACTACCTTAAACATAAAACAATGAAAAAGATTTAAAGATAAAATCGAGCGAGAATAGACAGTGAATTTCCTCTGCTGAACTATTTGAGATATCATGTATCAAATTCTTTTAATAAGAATCAAAAAGTCATTCTTTCACCAGCTCGATTTAGAATTTAATATTTTCACTAGCTCGATTTAGAATATAATTTATAGGTATAGTAAAATTCTCAGGTGAAGCATTTGATACGTCCTGACTCAAGCTCAATTTCTCATAAAATAATATCTATGAAATGAATGCCTCCTAGCACGAGATCAAGTTTGAATAGAATCTCTTACTTGGGCAATTTATATTTGAATGCATTTTTTATTATTTTCAATGTACTTGGCCTAGTCTGACCTTCCTCAAATAATATAATTGGATGAGGCTTAATGACTTCATTGAACCCTTCTCAAGTTCTATTTATTTCTCTATATTTATTTCTCTATATAACAAACTTCTTGCTCTAAATTAAAATATACAATTATTTTTAGACTTCAATAGTATACTAATCGACCTCTCGCCAATATATTTCTGACTTTTTTACCCTTCATTTTTTAGCAGGATTAGAAACATTATACCTAATAATTTGAAAGTTTATATTGGGAAAATAAGGACAAGTTTTTTATGTGTGACTTTTTACTTTATCCACCAACGTTTCGTCGACTTTGCCGACTTCTTCAGGGCTTCAAATAGTCATGTCACACATTCGTTTAAATTTTCTTATTACCTTCGTTACCATTGAAGGCCATCAGAATACAATTTTCAAAAGATATTTGGCACATTCACAAAAACACAATTTTTCTCTTTTTAATAACAACCTTATCAATACAGAACAGAACAGTAATCACTTCTTACAAAAAATAGAATAGAATATTTTTCTTTTTATCCCTATATACAAAAATCTCAACTTCGAATAAATAAATTTTATTCGAAGTTGAGATTTTTGTATATAGGGATAAAAAGAAAAATATTCTATTCTATTTTTTTGTAAGAAGTGATTACTGTTCTGTTCTGTATTGATAAGGTTGTTATTAAAAAGAGAAAAAATTGTGTTTTTTGTGAATGTGCCAAATATCTTTTGAAAATTGTATTCTGATGGCCTTCAATGGTAACGAAGGTAATAAGAAAATTTAAACGAATGTGTGACATGACTATTTGAAGCCCTGAAGAAGTCGGCAAAGTCGACGAAACGTTGGTGGATAAATAAAAAAGTCACACATAAAAAACTTGTCCTTATTTTCCCAATATAAACTTTCAAATTATAAATTAAATTATGGACGGAAATGATAATAATTATACCTAATGTAAAATAGTTTGGAAAATCAAGTAAGAAAAGAAAGATGAAAATAATAGTTGTATTTTTATAATAATTATTATTTGGCTAAGTTTTTTTTGTGTTAGCCACAAAACTAGACAACATTGAGTCTTGTTTATATTCATCATCATCATCATCAATCAGCCCTATTTTGTCCACTGCTGAACATAGGCCTCCTCCAAATGTCTCCAGTTTTCTCGATCTTTTGCAGTTGTTTATATTAAAGCTGACTAAATATTCAGAGCCCCATTTTTCTAATGTATTTACATCGAGAGTAATTGAAGAAACAATGTTGTCTTAGCTAAACACACCTAGTGACTTTATGGTAACTATTTTCAACTAAATAAAACTTAAGAAACGCGCTCTTGGTTGATAATTAAATATTTTGTTAAATTAATGTAACATGAGTTGGAAATTGAGGTTGATGGTATTTCACAATAAGGAAATGGATAAAATAAATTGAGTTAAAACATGAAGTTCTATATCTCCATATATTTTGTGTGGTTAGACCAGTGCTTCCCAACCTGGGGTCCGCGGACCCCTAGGAGTTTTCGGGTTTTTCGTGGGGGACCGCAAAAATTTTCCGCGGAGACTGGAAGATTCCTTGTGAATTAGCATTTCTGCAATTGAACCAGATATTGATTTGTTGTGTAAAAACATACTACCGCAACCATCTCATTAAATTGTTTTGTGAGCTTCATGCTATAAATAAATAAATAAATCTTTATTACTCGACCTGCTTAGAGGCACAAGTCCTCGGTGGCTAGGTCCAAACATCAATACAAATTAACTACAGAAATTAATAAACATTAATAAAAATCAATTACGAGAAATCAACAATTACAAACAAGAAAAAAAAATAGAAATGTATGCTCATTAACAAATTACATAATCTTAGATTTCCATCAAAAGACAAAACGTAATTTAAATAAATAAAAAAATGGTTGCCTGTAAAGTCGGTATACGGGCGAAAGTTTTACGTGACAACGACTTTGAGTGGTAAAATAATTTTAATGTGAATATTCATTCGTATAGTAGGAAGAAGGATGAAATAATAGTAACAATTTAAAACATTTATTTATACAAAGAATTATATTTAAAACATTAATTTATACAAAGAATCTCGCACTGAATTTCATATTAACAAAATTTTATTTTTACCTTTACACATACATACGTATTTATATACAAATATACATACAATAACTTGCAATACATTTGCGTACAATGAAACAGCGTTTACTACAACTTAACTTGTTCCTATCTGAGTGATTTTGTTGAGGATAGGGCGATGATAGGAGAAATATGAAATGAAAGGAAGTGTTTCTGCTGTAATGTGCCTAGAAAATGTCAAGTCAATGGTTGTTCCTTTTAACGTAGTAGACTTAGACATATCTGATACGCAATCAAGATTAAACGTATCTTTAATGAATTTGAGAAACTTGTCATCAGACTTCACGTTTTGGTTGAAGTCACCGCATAGAAGAATCGGCATATTAGGATCAAAACTACCTTCACATTATCACTACACAATTGTTTTACAATTAACTGGCAACGTGTAAACTTGTATGCAGGCGCCTAAGCGAAATAGAAGCGCAAGACATGAACCGGTGTGTATGCCTATCTCTCTCACTCTCTCTCTCTCGCTCTGTCTCTCTCGCTCTTAGGCGGGCTAACCATGCCCGAGTGGAAGGGACGCGTGCCTCTCACTCGCTCTCATTGTGAGCGCATAACGTGAGCGGAGCGTAACGCAGTTTCTTGAAGTGTCACCCGGCAAACCAATTTATAAGACGTTGTCACGTCAAAAAAACCCGATACTAGGAGCAAACGACGCATTAGCCATCCCGACATTTGCCATAAGTTGTTAAGGAAACCTGGTCAAAACCTTAACAAGGATGGTATACATGTACAATTAACAAACAATTAATAGTTTTTCTTATTTTATTTTTAAAAACTATTTGTAGGTAAGTTACTATTCTTTGTGATAAAATATAAACTTGTGAAATAAAAATTTTGACGAGTAAAATATGTTGTTTTTTCGGGGGTCCGCGGATTATTTTTTCACATTTAGGGAAGGGGCCGGTATGAAAAATATTCGGAAGCATTGGGTTAGACAAGTGGTTCCCAACCTGGGGGCGATCGCACCCAAGTGGGCGCTTTGGGTTATCAAGGGGGCAATAAATAAGTATGGGGGGCGATGAATATTCAAAGCAGGAAAATTTAAAATATAATTATTTCATCATTCATCGTCAAGTTTGATATTCAAGGTAAATATTGGCCGTAAAGAGCTGATTAAGTTTTCGACCCTTAAAAAGTGTTTAGTGTCAGATAACGAGACTCCTGAACTCCCAGAAGACAAAATTCTAATTTTTACTGATCACTTTGACCAGTTAAAAACTGACATGGAATCAAGATTTGAAGATTTGACCAAGTTACAAATTCCGGATTGGATTCTCGATCCATTCTAGTTTGAAGCTGTGGATAAACTTGATAACTCTTTGCAGGCGGAGTTTCTAGATCTGAAGTATGACTGTGAGGCAAAAATCATTTTCACGCAGAGTGATTACGAGTTATCCTGGGTGAAGCTTATGGACACTTATCCACAACTGTGGGGAAAAACTGAACCACTGCTCATCTCGTTCTCGTCAACATATTTATAGTTGAAGAAGGATTTAGTTCTGTTGTTCTGCTTCTCATAAAACAAAGAAATAAATTGGACCTTTGGCTCAAAGGAGACTTTCGCCTAAACTTGACGAGCATAAAGCCGAATATTCAAGCTTTAAATGAAATCCACCAAGCACAAGGCCGTAAAGAGTTGAAATAAAATAATAACAAAAGTTTTTAAACTTTCATTAATTTTTTCAAATTTTAACTGTCAACTTTCTTGTTTATTCCAGATTCCAATTTAAAAATTAAAACATGTACTCCTGTTTTTTAAATGTATGTCAATAATCTTAGTTAATTATTTCTCTTCTTTGTTCTTAAAAAAATCTGTAAAAAATGTACATTTTAATTTTTTTACTTTATCCAATGCAAAGCATGGGTAAAGTATTGTAATCGCTCTCTGGGGCAAGCGTGGCTTCAAAGGGTCCTCAGGTAAAGACTACGGAACCCATGGACTCAATTAAAGTCACAAATTTATTTATTTATTTATTTATTTAAAAAAAAATGCTCTGAGGTGGCTACCTCGTAGAGCAGAAACAGAAAGAATATATATACAAATAGTTATCATTTAAGTAAGCAAACATAACATATATAACATTTAAATGAGCAAACAGAAAGAATACATACATATAGTAACATTTAAATGAGAAACAGAAAGAATATAGATATAGAAACAGAAAGAATATAGGTATATAGTAAGATTTAAATGAGCAAGACTCTCCCAGCCCAAATTGTAGTATTCAATTAGGTTGAATTTTAGCACGTGACGGTTTTGCCAAAAATTACATGGGGTCTCGTCGAGAGGCCAAAAAGTGCGATTTTTTCATTTAGTGCGTGCGGATGGATGTATGTATGTATGGATGGATGTATGTATGTATGGATGTATGTTATCGCTTTTTTGGCCAACGATTTTTTCCACACCGTTGCACCGATTGAAATGAAATTGAAAACCTACCATTAGTTTAACAAAATGAAGCGCTGATTAGTTTTTGGTACATATCGGCCCACAAACATTAGTACTTTATTTCAGTACTTTTTTAGTTTTTTCTAAATATCTTGAAAATGACTTAACCAATTTTGATGAAATTTAATATCCTAATTAAGTACCTTGGGGACCACAAAAAGGTTAAATAAAGTTTTTAGTAAAATTATATTTTAAAGTACTTTACTCTAGAGTTAGATGGTACTTTTTTAGTTTTTTAAATTCTTTAAAAATTTATTCATTTGAAAGTTTTAATATAGCTCATTTAGCCTTGCTTAAGTAAGAATGGATAGGCTTCTCTCTGTGAAATGCTAAAAATTTGGGAGGAATTTTTATGAGTAACCATAGCAACTGCGTTGTTTTCTTATCCGTTACCTTTGCTGAAGACAGAGAAATCGATTTTAAACCAAAAATAGCGATTGATTCTCATCTAGTTCTTGAGGAATAATCATTCTATATTGGATTTTTGACGTTTCGGTTTTTATTAGTAACCATTGCTGAAGACATAGAGAAATCGATTTTAAACCAAAAATAGCGATTGATTCTCATCTAGTACTTGAGCAATAATCATTCTATATTGGATTTTTGACGTTTCGGTTTTTATTAGTAACCATTGCTGAAGACATAGAGAAATCGATTTTAAACCAAAAATAGCGATTGATTCTCATCTAATACTTGAGCAATAATCATTCTATATTGGATTTTTGACGTTTCGGTTTTTATTAGTAACCATTGCTGAAGACATAGAGAAATCGATTTTAAACCAAAAATAGCGATTGATTCTCATCTAGTACTTGAGGAATAATCATTCTATATTGGATTTTTGACGTTTCGGTTTTTATTAGTAACCATTGCTGAAGACATAGAGAAATCGATTTTAAAACCAAAAATAGCGATTGATTCTCATCTAGTACTTGAGGAATAACATTCTATATTGGATTTTTGACGTTTCGATTATTATTGGTAACCATTGCTGAAGACATGGAGGAATCGACTTCAAAATCAAAAATAACGATCGATTCTTATCTAATACTAGAGGAATAACCTTATTGCATTCCATTTTTGATGTTTTGACTATTAATGGAAACCTCTACTGAAAAAATAGAAGAATCGACTTAAAATCAAAAAGACTAAATTCTTTTATGGCAAACAACTCAAGCTTTTTGATTTTAAGTCGATTCTTCTACATTTTCAGTAGAGGTTTCCATTAATAGTCAAAACATCAAAAATGGAATGCAATAAGGTTATTCCTCTAGTATTAGATAAGAATCGATCGTTATTTTTGATTTTAAGTCGTTTCCTCCATGTCTTCAGCAATGGTTACCAATAATAATCGAAACGTCAAAAATCCAATATAGAATGATTATTCCTCAAGACTGGGTTAGACCATCACCAGGAGTCTTACAGAGACTAAAGAAGAACATAAATTAAATACATCTCTCTTTATCTTTAGTCTCTGTAAAACTCCTGATGATGGGCTAACCATGCGCGTAGTTAGGGGGGCAAGGGGCAAGGGAACTGCCCCCCCCCCTAGAAAACTTCTTGCCCCTCCTAGAAAAATCGAGTCAATATCTCAATAGCTATTTATGCTATGAGATTAATTTTATTTATTCTTAAATACAGATTGAAAAATGTAGATCTCAAAAAAATTATCTTCCCATATAGCCCAGTTAATAGGGGGGTTTCAGTTTATATTAATTGCGGGAAAATATTTTTTTAGGGTCGTTTGGTATAGTGTGAGTATGCCAAATCTAAGTTTGCAACCTCGAAAGTCTGCGGGACAACTTTTGGCTGTCGAAAAACCTTGAAATTTTCGGACTTTTTCCAGTTGTTCGCTTATAACTCGAAAACATTTCATATTTTATAAATAACCGTTCTATAGTAAATTAAACAAGACAAATTTTCGCTTTGAAAAAAAAGAAATGCAAAATTGGACCAGTAGTTCGATTTTTAATGGGGATCCAAAAAACAGCCCCCAAGATCACTTGTGAAACACTCGTTGTGAAACACCACCAACTCCAACCTAATTTAATTTTAACAATGTTTCACTATAAACCAACACCGCGTTCCCTAAATTTTACCCAAGATCACTTGAATATCCCGAAAACTCGCACTTTTTTCAATTTTTTCCCATTTTGACCATGAAGGAGCACGTTTTCAACAAAAAAGATTCTATACATTTTAAAACTAGATTAAATTTGCTACAACTTAAACAAAATTTCATCTTAATTGGATAATGGTAACCCGTGCCGCAATGAGATTGAAATTTTGAATAAAATGCAATTTTTTGCAAAAAATCTAAGTTTTTCCTTCATAAATTGAAAACCACTCATCCTAGAAACTTGATTTCTATCTCCTTATCTAGAAAATTTTGTTTATTTGAACGTTTACTTGGACCACTTTTTTGTTAAAACTCTTTGATTTATAGATATCATACATTTTCCGGACAGGATATGATCCGAATCCTATAAAGCGTCATGGAAAATGCTGGATATCTATAAATCTAAGGGTTTTATCAAAAAAGTGGTCCAAGTGAACGTTGAAGTCAATAAGATTTCCTACAGAATGAGATAGAAATCAAGTTGTTAAGATCAGTAGTTTTCATTTTATGAAAGAAAAACTGCAATTTTCGGATGGTTGGGCGGTCGCCACACCTCGCTCAACCCTGGCGTCGGCACTACGGCTGCCCCCCCCCCCCCGCCTAAGAAAATTCCCTAACTACGCCAATAGGGCTAACCACTTGAAATATAGAACTTTAAGTTTTAAATCAATTTAATTAATCCATTTCCCTATACTCTGCAACACCACCAACTTCAACTTCAAACTGATTATATTTTCAACTGGTTATTATCAAACAATCAGATGAAGGTTGTGTATTAACAAAATGTTAGGACCACGTTGTGAGGTGTAACAAGTGTCCATGTGCTGGGGAATAAATTGAGGGGGTGCGCGCACGCGCCCAGATTGGCACACCCATCAGACGGGCCTATAAAAAGGAGAGCGCATCCAATATTCGCTTCACAGTATAATTTGCCACCTCCTTTTGAACAACCACCCCCCAAGACCTGGTTTTAAACATGCTATTCGTTTACTTAATGTATAGCATTTGATATCTTAAAAGTGTTATTTGTGAATTGACAAAAAAAAAAAAAAAAAATAGTTTTTTTGTTTATTTATTTTTTTACTTAATCAAAATGTTATTGAAAAATATCAAAAACTATAAGAAAATAACAAACTCCTATTCAAGATTTAGATGAAAAATCAGTTTTTGTAAGTATTGAATTTATTTTCTTATAAATTCTTTGTGTCTAATTTTCAAAAGTTGTACTTTGAATAAAAAAAAAAAAAAACGTTCACCACTATTTAAAATTTTTAAATTCTTTATTTGGAAAAATTCCAACAAAATTTTCAAACAATGTAGATATTTACTTACGTAAGTAAACGAACAGGAATTTTCTCCAAACACACCCTTTACTTGATTAATTTTCTCCAAATAAATTATAAAAATAATTTTTAAGAAAAAAATAAAACCGACTTCAAAAAAATTAAATACACGAAAAGGTATAAAATAATTATTATCTTATTTAGTTACACATAAACGACGAAATATTAACATGAAATTACTTTTTGAAGTCGGTGCCAAACATATACCTTTTATGAATCGCACTCGACGGATCTTACTTAGTAGGGTTTGGCGGGTACGCTCGGTTATAGGTATAGTTTGTTTGGCACCGACTTCAAAAAGTAATTTCATGTTAATATTTCGTCGTTTAGTTGTAACTAAATAAGATAATAATTATTTTATACCTTTTAGTGTATTTTATTTGTTGCATTTAATTTTCTTGAAGACGGTTTTATTTTTTCTTAAAAATTATTTTTATTTTTCTCTTTTAGTGATGTTATTAATAGTGATCATATCATCAGAACTTGATCAAATTAATATGGCACCATCCCTAAGATACCCCCTTTCCAATAAAAAAAGAATCATCGAAATCGGTTCATAAACAAATATCCTAACACAGACACAAAAAAATAAATAAAAATTCAGTCGAATAGAGAACCTCCTCCTTTTTTGAAGTCGGTTAAAAAAATAGGATATATTTTACACTTAAATTACCTTAAATTCCAATTAAGAATTTGTTTTTGATCGGACCTAACATTTTATTTGAAGAAGCATTCATCGCAAAATAAGTAAAATTGAAAATAAGATTATTGAAATTTATATCAAATTCTTTGGTTTATTGAAAACTTCACAGCCCGTTAGTCCTCGGAAGAGCAAGCCATCATGTAGCAAGGGTGGTTGCTTAACTATTATTAGATAAGTAATCATCGCAGACACTGTTTGATGATGACATTTCAGCTATTCCAATCACTCTCATATTACTTGCATCCTTCTCGAATTAACTGATAAGTACAAAAGGTGATTTGACTCTTTACACTAGAAGAGTGCTTCTTAAACTTTTTGGAACCCAAGTCAATATCTCACGGTCCCCTATTTTTTTGAGAAAAATTCATTTACAGTGTTAAAAATATCAACACCTTTGGTAGTACCAGAAAGATTTCTGCAAAACAACATATCTTCATGCAGCTGCGAATAATACTGATATTTAATAAAAACAATTAAATTGGCATTATTTGTGTTGTCAGTAGTTTCATCGAGCTGAATGGCAAATTTTCTGCTTTGTTTTAAGCGTAAAACTAATGTTTCTTTAATATTTTCGGCAATACATTCAATTCTTTTTTTAATTGTATCATTGGATACAGGAATTTTATTAAGAGGTTCAGCTTCTGTTCAGTTTCTGAATTATGAATCGTTTCACAAATTTTTATTACTCCTGGTAAAACAAGACTTCGCCAATGGTAAGAGTTTTTTTTTTTTTTTGCGACAAGTAAACCAATTTCAAAAGAAGCTTTCAGTAATTTGTCATTAATCTTTGTATATTTGGGTAAAAAATTATTTTGGCTTTTTAAATCTCTATGTTATAAGCAGTTGAAAATATATTATCGTTTCAATACATTATCAAAATTTTATAATTATAATCCAAGTATTTAAACTTATTTAACAATAATAATTTATTTGTTACATTTGCGACTCTTCGCGGCCCCCCTGCGGGTAATTCATGGCCCCCTAGGGGACTACGGCCCACTACTTTAAGGGCCGGTTAGGACGTCGCAAAAGTAAACTCTTTTTACCACTAACACAGGGTAGATGGTAAATGGAGGGACTGGGATGGCCAATCAGATGACAGGAACTTTCAGTGCCTGGCATTTGATTGGCCATTCCAGTCCCTCCATTTACCATCTACCCTGTGTTAGTGGTAAAAAGCATTTACTTTGCGACATACAATCGGCCCTAAGAAGCATTTCACTAGAACATCAACGACTATACATCTTATAAGATTAGACATTACCAAATAAGGAAGAAGCTGGCCAACAATACTAAAAATTCAAAAAATATAGATTTTTTGGGCGGATTTTCGGCCCTTCTAGCCATCAGCCAATCGAGATTAAATAAATTAGACACTAACCAAGCAAACGCATTCGCCAACTCGTTTATCTCTATGACTTCTTGAGATTTGGACTCTCTTCACCAATCGTTCTTTCCGGCGAAATATATCCTTCAGCATTTCAAGACCCAAATCCACAAGTACATACTAACTCGACCCAATCCCTGAAATTCCTTCTTCTTTTTCACAAATCAATAGTACAACCCGGACTTCATAGGTTGAATCTTTTTGAGGCAACATCTTCTTGATCAAATCATTATTAAAAAAATCATAATCATTTTCAAGTATGATGTTTGTCTGTGTATCTTCTGACTTTCTGAAATCTGATACTAAGCCTGGATACTATACCCATGATAATCAAGAAAGGAAAGTAGTAAAAAGTTTGTTCTGGTGGCATATTGTTTATATTTCACAACAATAAACGGCATTTCTAACTATTATTATCATTTAAGTCCATAATTTGTATTAATTTGAAAGTTTATAATAGGAAAATAAGGACAAGTTTTTATGTGTGACTTTTTTATTTATCAGCCAACGTTTCGTCGACTTTGCCGACTTCTTCAGGGCTTCAGATAGTCATTAGTATAAATTTTCTTTCTAACTTAAGAACTTCGGTTTACTAATGCAGAAAATCACAAATATATTGTCATAATCAAGCCATAGAACGCTTTTTGCTAACAAGCTAAAATTTGCCACACCTGTCTGAATTAATAAACTGCAGCAAGTTACAACTTTCTAGCTTAACTCATAGGCTGTCGAAAAATTATCAAATCAATAAAATTTTTAAACAGCGTATCGAGTCTTGAAAAAGCTAGAGAGCCCAAAATCTAATCAGTCCTCCGCAATGGAAATACAGATCAAACTTTCTACGACTTCTTCTTGAATTATCGTGACTATTAGAATCCAGACAGACAGTCAGGAGAAAAAAATCAGGGTTGAAAATGACTTTCTTCGAATTTCAGACATTTTTAAAAGGAACAAAAAATTATGTGAATTCAATACAAGGGCCACTCGGTAGGCTATCTCACGGACATACCAAGTAATAATACAAAAGCAGAATTTAAAGTATTTTTTTTTAAAGAATCTTCAAAGTTCTTTTGAGGCACCTCCAACATAAAAAATACCCCTAATAAATAATTCGTATATACCAATGAGAGGACAATTGAATAGGTCATGTAAAATCTATCAACATGTTTTTTTAGTAATTTATATTTTAACGCCCAGTTATGCTCACTAGGAGCCTCGCACAGTGTCGTTCCCTTTAACTGTGATTTATAATTCTGTAAACATTCTATAAAGAAGAAGATTGTGATTAATTTCAAAAATAAAATAATTTAGTTACTATCCTACAACGGGAATATGACTCACGGAAAACTACACTGAGGAAAAATATCTTGAAAATTATATTTAATTCTTTTTTAGCCTGTACTTTCGTCATTCTTGTATATTAGGTCGAAAGATGGACTTTTTGTAATTTTGTTTTTTACGTTATATTTTGCTTTATTAACTTGACAAAGTCCTCTCCTATGAACTTGTCGGCAAATTTCGCCATTATCCAGGTAGCAGAACAAAGAGCTTGATGTGACATGTTTTATTTTTTAATACTTACGAAGTGCCGATAGTGCAGTGGTTAGATATTCATCCTACTTCGAATCGAATTATTCAGGATTGAATTTAGTTTCAGTCAGGACAATTTTCATCTCTTACAAAAATGCAAGGCGCTTCAATAAATCCAGGGAAGGGAACGGGAAACCACCCTGTGAAGTTCCCCCAAGAAAATTACTATAAAGAGGATGGTCTCCATAGTAATAAAAGCTCATAAACTCTTAAACTTTATCAGGGAGCAGACCTTACATTCCATTTAATTTTCAAAGGGCAATGATTTTGGTAAACAGTTGGAGTACGTCGAGGGGTGAACCGCGACCTAAAATCGTGTACACCTACTTCCACTTCCACTTTCATTTCCAAGTAGAAGACAATAGATTACAATAGATTTTCTAATGGATTACAAAGTAATTCCAAATAATTTCAAAGACGGTGTACATCTAATTCCAATCGTGGTTCACTCCGCGGGGTACGTTAATTTGCCGAGTTCCTTCAATAAATTCCCCCTCTTCTTCAAGTACAGCACTCAAAGAAGAAGAATACTTACAATTCTCATATTTTTTTTTGCTTTTCGGCCTTTCTATCCATCAGCCAATTTACGATACTATTATATTTTTAAACTTTGTCTTCTATCTAGGGATCAAATTTTAGCCGGTTGCCGCGAGTCGGATTCGAATCCGGGTCCATTTGATTAGCAGGCTGGTACGCTATCCCCTCGGCCAACCCGACCCCTTCTCATAATTTAATTGAAAAAATAAATATGTTATCTTAAAGTAATAACTCTATTACTACTACTACTCAGCATTATATTTTTACTTTTTGATATGTAGTAAACCAGTAATGTAATTTAGGCAAAAGGTGATTTGGCTTAATTTTTTTTTAATGTCTCAAAAACTGGTAAAACTATTTTGATCAAAGAAATCAAGCGAAATTAAGGCGTTAATAAGGCCTAAACAAAAGACTTATAATTGAACAAAATTCTAAAAATATTAATATTATTTTTATTTTTTATATAAAATTAGTTATGAGATTTTATTAAAAATCCAAATTTGATTGATTTGAATGAAAATAAAAATCTTGTTCTCTCAATTTTATCATTTCCATAAGGATTAAGTGAATTCGAGATTAAAATATATAGATTGATGGCTAAACAAGTTTATTAATCAATTCTCGAGATATCAGTCCATAATGTAGTTCGTTAATGCCTCGCTTGTTTGATGAATTATCACATCACATTTAATCTCAAGTGTGATCGATTATATTCCTTTAAAAAACATATGTTGCCTGCCCTCATCAATATTAAATGCAAAAATTGAAAATATATTACTTTATCATACGCAAAATGGAGAGCCAAATAAAATCAAGTCATTAACGCCTACAAAAATCACGGGTGTCTCTCGCGATCCACGACAGAAGTGAAACTTCTTCGGCATTTTTCGCTGGAATCAACTTTTTTGTTGGAATTAATTTTTAACCGACTTCAAAAAATGAGGAGGTTATCTATTCGACTGATTTTTTTTTTGTGCCTATGTTACCTCATATCTCCGCCAATTATGAACCGATTTTGAAAAAAAAATTGCATTGGGTTCAGTCTACCTTCCGATTGGTCCCATTTTTTTCATAGGTATTAGACCTTTTTTGTTAGGTTTGTTTAGGCCTAACTTCTTTATTTATGAACCGATTTCGATGATTCTTTTTTTATTCGAAAGGGGTTATCTTAGGGATGGTGTCATATTAATTTGGTCAAGTTCTGATGATATGATCACTATTAATAACATCACTAAAAAGAGAAAAATTAAAATAATTTTTAAGAAAAAAATAAAACCGACTTCAAAAAATTAAATGCAACAAATAATATACACTAAAAGGTATAAAATAATTATTATCTTATTTAGTTACAACTAAACAATGAAATATTAACATAAAATTACTTTTTGATGTCGGTACCAAACAAACTATACCTATAAGCGAGGATACCTTCCAAACGTACTAAGATCCGCCGAGTGCGATTCATAAAAGGTATATGTTTGGCACCGACTTCAAAAAGTAATTTCATGTTAATATTTCGTCGTTTAGTTGTAACTAAATAAGAAAATAATTATTTTATACCTTTTAGTGTATTTTTGTTGCATTTAATTTTTTGAAGTCGGTTTTATTTTTTTCTTAAATTTTTTTTTTTATATGTTTATGTTTAGGGGTAAGGTGGAGTAGCTCCGGACGGCGTCCACAGCCAGACACCTCCAGTTTTAGACACTTACACACAAATATATTTAAAAAAGGAAACGATCAAATGTGTCCTAGATCGTTGCTTTTCAAGTTTTTTTATTTTTATATCGATATGTGGGTAAATGTTTAAAAATTGAGGTGTCCGACGGTACTCTACGTGTTTGGACCTACCCATCTTTCCCCTAATGCTGTCGTAAAAGGATCAAAGAAGAAAGGGTTATGAAATTTAAATTTATTGTCTGTATGTTGATTATCTTTTAGTGATTATCAAAATTAATTTCTAAAGTGTAATTATTTTAAGTTGTAAGGTGTTTTTAGTCACAAACTAATAAAAGAAAATAATTTTATTTAATTATTATTATTTATTTTATTATTTCACTAAACAGTTTCGGTCACCACTGATTGGCCATCTTCAGTAGTACTAAAATTTGAAAAATGAAACATTTCGTCAATTTTTACTTTCACATTTATATTCATAGAATATAATGGCAAAGTATTGCGATGGCCTGTCTGGGCCCTGACTCTTTGAGAGCTTTTATCTCAGAGATGAAAAATGTTAATTTCATTTTGTAACTTCTAGGTGGAAGGAATCGATGCCCTTAATAGTTGGAAATTGGGCTTAGGACATAAAACCGGAAATTGTGAGCCCCAGAGGCTAAAAAGGGGCCAAAAATCAATTGGTCAGTGCGCGTTTCCTAACTATAAGTCTCAGAGCTACGAAATTCGTAACTTCAGCTCGATATAGGCTAGAAGCAGTACACTTACTCACTCCATTTTACTTTCTATGTGATAGCTTAAGGTGCCCAAAGGCTCATCACTACCCCTGTCCCTGAATTGAATTTAACTAATATTGGAGGGTTATTAAGAATCACTTAGCTACTTTTGACGATTAATTAATCCCCAAAGGCATTGCCCGTGTACAACGCGTGGAGGTGGATTCGTTCTTTCTAGCCATATCTAAGAAACTATTAAATATACCCATGTACAGTTTGCTTCTAGAAGCAGTACAGCAAGCTTTTGGTTGAAATCGGAAAACCGGAAGTGGACATTTACATGAAAGATTTTTTTTTTTTTTTGATTTTCTCAAAAACGGCAATAACGATTTTTTCAAAAATTGGTGTACTTATTAAGTGTCATGAGGTATTAGTCGTGTTTAGATTTTAATTAGATTGACATAAAGGAAGGGGTTGTAAATTAGGAGTGTCATAAAATAAATATTTTAACCATTCATATATCGTCTTCGGTAAGTCGCAGAGCCTTGAAATTTGAAACTTAAGCTATTAGTGGCAAAAAGTTACCGAGCATCGATCGGTGCTCCAGGCACTCATCCTTAACTTACGAGTATTAACATAGATATTTCACACATTTATATCAATCATATATAGCAATAATTATAATTATAATAAACCTTACAATTTAAAAATAATTTAAAAATTAAGTCCCTTAAGTTCTGGAAGAATTTTATTACAATAAAGCGAAATATCTGTACGTACATATATTTACGTAGACTCATTGGAATTCTGTTCTGCGTGAACATCCTGCGGTTACGAAACAGAAGACACTCGGAATGTCGGAGTTTATATGTCGGATATATTTGTTATACATGGGAATGAATTATTTTGTTAGAAAAACTTTGGCTGGATTAAACACATTAAGTGAATTTACAATAAACCTGTTCATAAAGAGAATATATATATATTATTATAATATATTATATATGTTTATTTGCATCAAAGCGGTGGTCATCATAATTGATTTCCCTTTATTTATTTATTTATTTAGCTGTTTAGCTAGTTTTACGGACAAGATGTCCAATACAGAAAAAGAAACATATACTACAGGATACAATATTAAAACAATATGGATATAATAAAATAACAGATAGGTATCAGAGAGAAAAAAAACAAACTTATTACACTGAAGTGGTTTCTACAATGTGGCTGATGGTTTTAAGATGATTTTTTTGAGTTGGTGAGGAGTTGTGCTGGAAAGGTCAAGATTGGTCGAGTGTTCATTTGGTAGTGTTTGAATTCTGTCAATTTATGACCAGGTTTATGGTAAATTCACTTAATGTGTTTAATGAAGCCAAATTTTTTCTAACAAATTAATTAATTCCCATGCGAGCGAAAATCTGTTTAGAAACATTTAAAAATCGCCAAATTTTAATTAGTATCTTCTATTAAATCAAAATGTGTCTGGCTAGTTTAATTAGGGAAGGTATTGAATATATTAATATAAAAAACTTTCCCCATGGACTGAATGTTGTGCTTGAATTAAATTGATGTTTTTATTAATATCGGAAAATAAATTTAAATTTAATTGAATAAATAAATATTGAGATATTCAACGACTACAGTAATTCAAATAAAATATTTGATACACAGGAGTTTATTTTTTTTAAAAAAGTGTTTCACAAGTAAATATTTGATCAAATAAATTAACAGCCTACTTCTACGTTAGGAACCACTGGCTTAGACCCTCTTAGATGCGTACGGATAAAACCGAGGGGTGAACCGCGACCTAATATCGTGTACACCTACTTCCACTTCCACTTTCATTTCCAAGTAAGAAGACAATAGATGAAGGGGCATTATCTAATGAATTCCAAAATAATTCCACATAATTTCAAAGACGTGTACACCTAATTCCAATCGCGGTTCACCCCTCTGATAAAACCATAAGCACTCTCAAGTAGAATAGATAATATTGATATACTTATACTCAAAAGCAAAAAAACAAAAAACTAGTCGGCAGATAATTTGAAAATAGGTGGATTAATTTAATTATTTTAAAGTAAATTTTGACTATTCTTATGTTCTTTTTTGTTAAGGGAGAATGGTGTGGGTTCTTGGTGAAACATTTTAAATAAAGTAAAGACAATTTTGAAAGAATTTAAACCCCAAAATATATATAGAGTCGTGCTAAACAACCACCTGATCTTTTATTTTTGTGAAACCTACCTAGTATTTTATATTTTAAATTTCAAAAAGTTTCTAAAATTTTTCAAAATTTTCTTTACTTTATTCTTATATTCCATTAAAAATGTTTCCTGTAAATTTTGCGTGCAATGGCGCTAAGAATGTACTCCGTCCTGCTTCGGAACCCCTTTAACTTAGAAATCGATACAAATTCACATTTAAAATTAGCTTAGTGTAAGTGAAAATATATCGGTTCACTCTTATCTACACAAACACATTAATTAGAAGGAAATCGTCTTATAGAGAGATATATACCATAGTTACAAATTAAAAACAAGTATTAAATCAGTTAAAGTAAGTGACCCAAAAGTGGATATACTTACCCCTTAATGCGGACACCTTAAAACATTGGTGTTTAAAATAAGGGCAAATAGGCCCTAAATTCTGTCTGCTGCAATTCCACCGCCTTCTGAACAGTATTGCAAAAAAAAATATGAAGAACATAAAGGATTTGGGATCTATTTGCCCTTATTTTAAACTTATTATTTTCATTTCCGTCCATAATTTGTATTAATTTGAAAGTTTATAATAGGAAAATAATGACGCCCAACGTTTGTTTTGTCGACTTTGCCGACTTCTTCAGGGCTTGAAATTTGTGTTTTTGATGGGCTTCAATGGTAACGAAGACAACAAGAAAATTTAGACGAATGTGTGGCATGATTATTTGAAGCCCTGAAGAAGTCGGCTGATACCTTGTCTGACAAATAAAAGTCACACATAAAAACTTGTCCTTATTTTTCTATTATAAACTTAATTATTTTAAACACAAATGTTTCAAGGTGTCTGCTTTAAGGGGTATGTCCACTTTTGGGTCACTTACTTTAATTCGAAGAAAAAGACTTTACCATTTAACTATTTAAGACGGATTGTATCTCATTACGAATTTTGCTTGGAATATGGGTAAAGGCTTCTAATGAATTCAATAGAAAATTTAAAATCTTTTAGAATAGGAATTACTGAAAAGTGGGGAAAAAAATCAATTTTAGCATGATTATCGTGTCTGTCTGTCCATTTGGATTAATATATTCACGGTAAGTCGAGAGTAAAAAACGAATCGTTCTGGAACCAAAATGTTTGTATATCTAAAACGAAGATCTGATTAGATCTTGGGTTTTCTAGCTTCAGAACTTTCAGTATAAAATCTGAAAAAATTGCCATATGAGAACCTAGTAAAAATGTCTTTTTTTGGCTTTTCGGCCCTTCTAGCCATCAGCCAATTTACGATACTATTATTAATTTATGTCTTCTATGTAAGGATCAGATTTTTAGCCGGTTGCCTCGAGTCGGATTCGAACCTGGGTCCGCTTGATTAGCATGCTGGTACGCTAGCCCCTTGGCTAACCCGACCCCAAAAATGTCTTAAATAGTGAATTAATTAAGTTTCAACTTTTTAGCTCACTTCACAGTCTTTGCACATTAAAATTTGGGAAAAGCGTACCGTACTATCTACTATCTATACATATATATATATATATATATATATATATATATATATATATATATATATATATATAACAAGGTTTTGTCTGTACATTGGTCCAAATCACGCCAAATTTTGGTTGCACACGTTTCAAGCAAAGTTATGAACGAAAACACCCTCAACAAAATTCCTGTATGTCTGTCTGTATGTCTGTCTGTTTCAGTAGTTTCCCAAAAGTTGCTCACGATTCACGTAAAAACGGTTGAAGGGATTATTATGAAATTTCATATTTACATCAGATGTCTTCTAACTTAAGTTTTTAGCTATATAACGTTTTGATATTTTGACCCCAGAAGGGGGTTTGGGGGGGGGGGCGCACGAATGAAAATTATCAAATTACTCCTAAACTATTAACCCTACGGCAAATTTTATGATAAACAAAGTTGTAGAGGATGTGATTTCTGACAACTTTTGTTTAAAAAAAATGTAAATTCTTGCCCTTGGAGCAAACTCAACCAAATTTTGTATACATAATCTGTGGGTCACTAGAAGGCTAGAAATGCAAAAACTGGGTGCGGGGGTGGGATGGGGGTGGGGTGAGAAGTGAAGCGGAGTAGGGTGGGGGTGCAGGGGGTGGTGCTGGGTGGAGTCCAGGGGGCATATCGGGGGGGGGGGGGGGGGGCTAAGCGGGGGTGCGGTGCGCAGGGTTGGAGGGCACGGGGTGGATGGGGTGCGGGGTCCGAGGTGGGTGGGGTGGGGTTTGTGGGGTGGGGACTGGGGTTGGTAGCGGGGGTGGGGGGCTGAGGGGTTTGGGGACGGGGGTTGGGCATGGTGCGGGGGTGGGGTTCGAGGGCTGCGTTTCCAGGGGGCGTGCCCCTGTGCTAAGAAGGGCCGCCGAAGGCGGGCCATGCATCTAGTCTACTGTAAACGTTTTCACTTTTTACTCTAATTATTTTTATCCAATTATTTCATACCATTTTATTCCAACTATTAAATAATATAAATTGTAATAACATTTTTATATATCATTTTATCCCTATCATCCATATTATTTGTATTATGTTCTCGTAGAGATAGAGGGTTCCCCTTCCCCCTCTCGCAATAAAAATCTATTAAACAAACAAATGAAATATTGATTTTATTTCAATATAAATATTAAAGATGAAAGTTAACTAATAGCAAAGGTAAGATTTTTCAATGATATATTCGGAAAAAAGGTCTGAGATGATTTTTTTTATTTTTTAAAATCCATAATAAAATAAATTGAAGGAAAAAGTGAAAACTTTTTCAAGCTTTCTACAAATATTTGCATTTGTCAATTTTTTTCTCAGCGAATGGTTTAAGCAATAATGGTGCAGCCAGGGCGGGATTTAGACTTGATAAGGCCCTAAGCTATTTGAGATATGGGGCCCTTTATAAGTCCAGATATTATATGTCAGTGCCAAATATGATTTTCTGATACCCGGTTAAACTGAAATACAATTAAGAAGTATATATAGATAGTGAAATAATAAATCTTTAGCTTAAAATCATTTTTATTCATAACAAACTTAATCAACTGGTTCACCACACGACTTTCACGTTTTCATTTATTTGAAATCATCGCGACACTACTAATTTCACCCCCTTTCTTTATTTCGTTTTTTTATTTTCTCAAAAACTGCTCTAACAATTTTTAAAAAAATCTTTAGAGCCGTTTTTGAGAAAATAAAAACCGAAAAATCTTTCATGTAAATGCCCACTTCCGGTTTTCCGATTTCAACCAAAAGCTTGCTGTACTCCTTCTAGCCTATATAGAGCTTAAGTTTCGAATTTCGTAGCTCTGAGACTTATGGTTTCGAAACGCATGGGGGAGGGGGTACATACGTACATATATACATAAATAAATACGCACTGACCAATGGATTTTTGGCCTCTTTTTGGCTTCTGGGGACCACAATATGTCCCAAATCCGGTTTCTAACTATTAAATAATAAACAATTATTGATTCCTTTCACCTAGAAGTTACAAAATGAAATTAACTTTTTTCATCTCTGAGATACAAGCTCTCAAAGAGTCAGTTCCCAGACATGGCATCAATACTTCCACATTATATTCTATGAATATAAATGTGAAACTAAAAATGCAAACTCTGGTAAAAAGAGCCAAAATTTCTTTTTTGGGGGCCTCAAGAAATTGGAGACCCTAAGCAAAAGCTTATTTAGCTTACCTATACGTAAATCCTGCATTAGGTGCAGCTTATTTACACAAACATATCTATCGAATTTTGACTTTTTAGTTACAATCGAGGGGTGAACCGCTACCTAATATCGTGTACACCTACTTCCACTTCCACTTCCAAGAAGAAGACAATAGATGAAGTGGCATTATCTAATGAATTCCAAAATAATTCCACATAATTCCAAAGATGTGTACACCCAATTCTAATCGGGGTTTACCCCTCGGTTACAACCTTTGGATAGCTCCCCATAGAGCCCATATAACAATTTGATTTTTTTTGATTGTTTATATTTTCGAACCAGTGTTCTAAGAAAGCCTAAAATCTGATCCATTTAAGTTTTTCGTTTTACAGATAATTTAATTTTGGGACTAGAATGAACTTTCTACGAATTTTTATTCTTGAGTTATTGAGAGTATCTAAATTTACTAGGGTTGGTATAACACTTGTTACAAACATGTTTTTATTGATTTAAACATTTTAACATCTACAAAAAACATGTGTAAGAATCGTTTAAGACATTTAAACGCAAGATAAAATAGTTGTGAGACGATCTATCAATTTTGTTCATTAACTGTTGTTCGTTAGTAAGACAACTCAAGCACAGAAACTCTGAATACTGGGAAATTCCTAGCGATTCGTTTCTAAAAGTATAAAAATTTAATCAATAACTGGCAGCCAACCAAATTAAATATGGGCACATTTCCCCAAAATGAGAAAAGAACTTGAAATTGCATATATAGGTAGCTAAAAATTGGCTTAAATTATATTAATTAAAAACAAGTTTATAAATATCAAAAATATATTTTTACTTTACCATGCAGGGTATATGGTATGTATACAAAATTTGGTTGAATTTGGTTCATAGACCTATATTTTCATTTTTTGACACCCCCCCCCCATTTTGAGCTATTAGTTTTTGCATTTTTAGACTTCTGTTTACAGAATTTGGTTGAGTTTTGTACAAGGGTCTAGTTTTTTAATTTTTTGACCCTACACCGCACCTCCCCATTTTGGGTGGTTAATTTTTGCATTTTAATCTTTTGGGGTCCCACTGATTATGTATACAAAATTTGGTTGAGTTTTGTAGAAGGGCCTAGATTTATATTTTCTGCCCCCCCATTGTGGGCGGTTAGTTATGCCCCCAGAAGTCTAAAAATACAAAAACTAACTCCTTCCCTAGATGATTATAAATAATTTTATTAAATATTAAATATAACTGAGGGGCCAGGTTGTATGGTAAAGTCATGTGGATGGCCACATCAGAATATGTCAGTTTATTTTATATAAAATTTCAGTAATTTAAATTCAGCAATAAGATGTGTCCTTAGTTTTTCTTTATATTGAAAATTTATTATCAAAAATACAAATAAAAAATATTTCCAATAAGTTTTGATTAATAAAAATTTCAAGTTCAAGGACGCCAACTCTATTTTAGTATATTTATTTTCTATCATGAATATTATTTTTAACAGACTTTAAAAAAGGAGGAGGTTCTCTATTCGACTGATTTTTTTTGCATTGGGTTCAGTCTAGCTTCCGATTGGTCCCGTTTTTTTTCATTGGTATTGGACCTTTTTTGATATGTTTGTTCAGGCATAACTTCTTTGTTTATGATCCGATTTTAATGATTCTTTTTTTATTGGAAAGGGGGTATTTTAGGAATGGTACCATATTAATTTGGTCAACTTCTGAAGATATGATCAATGACGAAATAACGTAAATCTCCAACAATTCTTATGACCAAACAATCAAAATTATAATAAATAAAATCTTTTATAAAAAAAAATCTTAAAACATTCATTTAAAACCCACAAACGTTTCGAGAGAATTTCTATATTTATGAATTGAATTTTATTATCATTTTCTGATTCATTCGCCCGACGCTTTCTCTTACGAGATGCATACAAAGTATTATCTTAAGTCACTATTAATAACATCACTAAAAAGAGAAAAATAAAAATAATTTTTATAAAAAAAATAAAACCGACTTCAAAAAAATTAAATGCAACAAATAAAATAATAAGAACTTAAAAATCAAATAAAATACAGTAAAAGGTATAAAATAATTATTATCTTATTTAGTTACAACTAAACGATGAAATATTAACATGAAATTACTTTTTGAAGTCGGTGCCAAACATATACGTTTTATGAATCGCACTCGACGGATCTTACTTAGTACGTTTGGCGGGTACGCTCGCTTATAGGTATAGTTTGTTTGGCACCGACTTCAAAAAGTAATTTCATGTTAATATTTCATCGTTTAGTTGTAACTAAATAAGATAATAGTTATTTTATACCTTTTAGTGTAGGTATTTTATTTCATTTTTAAGTTCTTATTATTTTATTTGTTGCATTTAATTTTTTTGAAGTCGGCTTTATTTTTTTTTATAATTGAATTAAAAGTTCTCTGGTGAGTTGAGAAGATATAAGGATTGAATTTGAAATTGTGAACCATCAATAGAATTTTTTCCTTAAATTCTATTGATGCTCAACAACAAGGAGAATATAAAGTGCTGATATACTAGTATTTATTTATTTATTTATTTATAACAATTGTACGGGCTATGAGCCCACTTACAGAAAGTAATTACATATTTATAATACAATGAATAGAAAAAAACAAACATAAACTTGCTTAAATATTAGAGTTACAATTTATTATAATAGATAAAACTATTATAGGTATATTCCAAAAAGTGAATAGTTCAATTTTATTTAAGCAGTCTTAAATTTACACATAAAATATTTCTTAATCTTATCCCTCGAAGTCGCGAATACGTCCACATCCCTATGGTTATTTCCAGTGTCCAGAATCCGATTCATACCGGAATATTTGAGATATGAATATTTATGGCATGGAGTAAAAAACAATCGTGGATTTCGCGTCATGTGCGTATTTATATTGAAAGTGACCATTTCAAGAAGCTGATTACTGGTTATTCTGTGATTGATAAGACTATATAGAAAGAGGAAATCGCTTTGCTCTCTCCTCAGACTAAGAGGTAAGAGATGCAAAGTGAAATATATGTGTTGATAAGACAAATTCACCATCGGGATATGGAGTTTGAAGGCAACATATCTTACGAATTTTCGCTCCACCCGCTCAAGCTTTTGGATATGAATTTTGCAATGGGGTGACCACACCGGACTTGCATACTCCAATCCACTTCTTACTATCGAACAATATAAATTCTTCAATGTAAATATGTTTGAGAAATGTTTTGTATTACGAATGATGAAGCCAAGGAGTTTCATAGCGTGATTCGATATTTTTGTGATATGATCAACAAAGGTAAGCGAGCGATCAAATGTTACTCCAAGGTCCCTAAAAGTGGATACTTCCTTTACTTCAGAACCGTCACTGTCAACATAATTATAATTAATTTTCCTAGTGCCCCTGAAGTAAGACATTGAAAAACATTTATTGAAGTTGACCTTTAGGCCATTATTATCACACCACCCAATAAGCTCAGTAAAATTTCCCTGAAGTATCACTGCATCATGAATATTATTAATCTCGCGAAAGAGCTTGAGGTCATCCGCAAAAAGTAAAAAGCTAACATTATTGAAGGAAGAGGTAATATCATTGATAAATATCAAGAATAATAGAGGTCCAAGATGAGATCCCTGAGGAACTCCAGATTTTGCATCAATAATATATGAGAGAGATTTATTTATTCTAACCTGAAGTTGTCTACCATGCAGATAACTATCTAACCATTTCAATATCTGCCCATCAAAGCCAAAACTCTTCAATTTAGAGACAAGCAGATCAATGTTTACAGTGTCGAAAGCTTTGCTAATATCTGTATAAATCACATCAACCTGTCTATTTTCAGCAAAAGAAGACAGGATAAACTGTTCGAACAGAAGAAGATTCGATGTGGTTGATCTGTTGGGCTGAAATCCATGTTGTTCCGCAATAATAAAATTACTACATAATGGAGAAATAACATCGAAAACAAGAGATTCACAGAGCTTAGCAATTGCAGACTGATGGGAAATGGGACGATAATTTACAACTTCAGACGGGCTACCTGATTTTAATAGGGGTTTAATATAGCTTAATTTCCATTTATTTGGAAAAACTCCTAAGGTGAAAGATTTATTAAAGATAAGTTGTAATGGTACGGCCAAGGTTTCAACGTTTTTCAATAGAAATGAAGGAATCCCATCCGGACCCAGATCAAGAGTTGGTTTTAAACATTTCATTTTTTTTACTATATCAGACAATGACAGCTCCACCGAAGACACATGAAAACCCTTCACTCCAGTAGAACCAGAATAAGGAAGATCGGAATCAGAATAAACACTAGCAAAAAAGTCGGCAAAGAGATCCACAGAATTTCTCTCCGATATACTGGTACGGTTTAAATAATTTACTCTCTCAGGAATTTCAGGCGAAGATTTTAGTCCCCTAGTGTAAGACCAAAACTTTCTAGGATCAACACTCATCGAGACCTCAAGGGATTCGATATAGTTTTTGAAACATTTCCTGCTTAACTTCTTACACTTGGCTCTTAATTCAGTAAACTCATCATAAATCGTTTGCAGCCCCAAAGTTTTATATTTTCTATGAATAAGTTTCTTTCGATTGTTTAAGATTTTTAGTTCTGGTGTAAACCACCTTGGATAAGAACTGCTGAAAATAGTTATCTTGGGTACACATTCATCGATAATCCCCTCAAGAATGTCATAAAAAATTTGCACACAATGATCAACAGAATTACCATTAAATAAATCAACCCAGTTGATTGAGGATATTTTATTATTAAAAACAGAGATATCAATTACCATTAAATAAATCAACCCAGCGATTGAGGATATTTTATTATTAAAAACAGAGATACCATTAGTTTAAAGTTTAAAAAAATTAATAGGTCTATTACAACGTCGTTGGGTGAAATAAGAAAAATTTATATTAATGACAGGGTGATGAGTGATCGATCTGTACTAGGCAATCACTTGGTTGAAGTTGTCTCAATGAATGGGACCCAATATTGCTAAAAAATTAAATCCAAGATATTTCCATTTACATTGTGTATTACATTTAACTGTGTGAGATTAAGGTAGTTTCTTGAATTCAGTGATTAAATTGTGAGTTTGCAAGCAGCAGCCTTCCCTCATCACAGAATCATTTCCACTCCAGTCTATTTGAGGAACATTATAGTCACCAAAACACCATCAAATCGCATGATTTGATATGCCAAATTTGCTCTATCTGATTAAAAAATGCCTCTCATAAACCTCAGCAGAGGATTGGAGGTGGAAAATAAGCACAAAAGAGGAGTACCTGTTTTGAATCTAAATTAAGAGTAACAAATAAGTGTTCAACAGATCTATCTACATTAAGTAAAGAACTGCTTCTGCCAATCTACCACTCACAGCCAACAACACCTGCCACCTCTTGATTTATCACTATTATCACAGTTTCTATCACATCGGTAAATATAATTATTAAACCCCAATTCACTAGAAGAAATATCACAAGTAAGCCAGGTTTCAGTTAAGGCATACACACGAATGTCATTCACAGCTGATAGTTCAAGTTTATTCAGTTTTGTTTTTAAGCCCTTACATTCTGGTAGTATGTGGAGAGTATTGAGTCCTTCTTTCATGCTAACAGTTTTTTTGAAACTGTTTTTATGGTTGGAATGCCGTTTATAACGAATGACTAAGTCCTCTTCGCCTCCAATTTTTCTCTCAAGCTTCTGTAATTCCCCATGTGACTGCGTTGCTTAATAGTTCTATCTGGAGCTATTGAAATCTCATTATTCTTTTTTGAATAGTGTGATTTTTAAGTCTAAGCACAGAGAGAACTTCGTCGGCTGATGACAGCACCACCTTAAGAGGCCGCAAAGTGCCGGTTTTCTTGAATCTACCCATTCGATGACTCTGACGACTGATGGTCCAGTGTTTGGATGAGGACATCCTTCAATAAAGCCTGCACATTATTAAGTTCAACCGAAGAAGGGTCACTATCAGCCAATTCAGGATAATTGAATATTATAATATTTTTGATTTGGCTCCGACGCTCAGCAAGTTTCGAACAACGTCTTCAGATTCATCCCTGGGTTCCGAGGTTACCATTTGCTTTATTTCAGTTTTAAAGTCCTCAAGAGATTTTGCGTACTCATCTAACACTTCCGCAAATCGCCCATATCACTGCCCGTCTTGCTACCACAACGGAAACAGAAAAATATCTTTTCTTTGTTTGAATCCTTCATGAGTAAATCTTTCCTTCTTGAAAGATTCATGCATTTATTGTGAATCGACATATCACATTTTGCACATTTACTTTTTGTCGAATCAATCGTTCTTTGGCACTTGAGACAACATTCAATGTCCAACAGTACCATATTTTACCAGCCTAACCACGGAGCAATGCACCACACACGTAGTATATTGGAGGTTTTTTAGGTTAGAAAGTCTGAATTTTACGTAAAAACTTCAAAATCGTTTGTAAATCACAATTTTTACATTAAAATCACCGCTAATAAACACTTATTATAAACAACTCAAGTTTCCAGTAGAACAAAATGGAAGATATTTTCAGAAAAACACTACAAATAACGCACTGATTTATACCTCGATGTATACACAGATGCCACTGTTAATAATAATTATCTTAACTCTAGTAGCATAAAACTTTTAGGTAGTACAAAAGTTTGTCTATAGAAAATCAAGAGAGGTGCTCCCTTGATTATCTATAGAAACCTGTCTTTTCTCTACTATAATCATCATTTGTCTTTTATTTATAAAAGTTTGCATGTGTGTTTTGTGAAAATGTGGAATGATTGTGATCATGGTGGTGGGTGTATCTCAGGGTATTCTCTCTTAGTGCTTTCTTTCTGAAATTGATTGAATTTTACTGTGAATTTACGTTACTGATTTTAGTGTGAAAATTAATAAAAAAAGATTGATTAAGAATAATAAAAAAATAAAATAATATTAAAAGGAGGGATGTGAAGTTTTCAATGATAATAAAGATTTTTATTAGAGTTATTTAATATTTAATAATGTGAATTTATTTTTATCATTTCTTGAATTTAACAGAACTAGAATGGGTTATTATAGAAATTGGATTATTAATGTAAGATTTGTTACACTCCTTTGGTGGGCTGAGTGGTTAGAATCGCTTCTTGATCTTCACATTTTAGTAAATTCCTCTTTTGATAATAATTCCCTCTTCCTGGAATGTTCCTATCTTCCTGCCGTCTTCTTTGACACCGAATTATAGCTTCGGCACCGATTATTTGATATGCAGGCGCGCTTTGAAAGCAGGAATTCTAGGTGTCTCGTAGAAATAGCCGGTGTTTAATGGACTCCAATTCAGATATATTTATATATCGAGTGGAATATAGGAAAATATTGCGATAGGAGCATGTGCGAAATAGAAGGATGGATAGATTGAGAAATTTTGAGTGGATAAGTTTGGAAGATGAAAGCTCCGTCTGGAATGATGTGTGGAGAGTGAAGTCTGTAGACAGAATCTCTTGCTTCGAATGTCAACTATAGAAAGAAAGTTTGCATAGGATGGTTTGCGTTCTCTTCCTATATTATGAATAATCTCCCGTCGTCTTGTTCAGACTCTTTCCTCCTTTTTCTTCTTCTATTCCCTTTTGTGATTCTATTTCTCCAATTTCTCCTGTTCTTGTTCGTTCCGTGTTAGTTTCAAGTAATGATTTTTTTTAAGTAAAATTTTATATTATTATTTATTTTTCCACTGAAACAGAGTGATTATTAAATAATTCTTTAAAGGTTCACCCAAAGTAACTCATTAATTCTCAATTTCTATGTAACTTCAAATCCTAATTTATTTTTACTATTAAAATTTGCTAAATAATTTATATTTAGACTAATCTATTTGAAAAGGAATTATTATCAAGTTATTTATTTAATAAATTATATTTAAATAAAAATTTTATATAAAAACTAAAAATGAATAAAATATTATTTCTACCCTTATATACCAATTTGTCTCCTTTTGCAATTTCATTATACAATATACCGATGGGTATATTGTAAGTATGTATTTTTTTTTTTAATTTAATATTTTATTCGTAATTTAAATAGACATAGAAATGATTTATGTTTGAAAACATTTGTTTTACGATTCTCTTGAAAAGACCTCAAATGATCGCGAGACAAAAAAAACCCATTGACTTTCATAGAAATAAAACTATATTAAAGTAAAATTGCACATTTATTTTTAAAGGTTTCATAATCCTGGATTTTATATCTCTTTTTGTTAAACACTTAACCCAAAATGTCTTTATTTCGGATCTTCTCAATGGCATGGAAAATTGCATTTTTTTCCTGGGGTGAATGAAATTCATTTTATGAACTCGAGAAGAAGACTTTTCATGTCAGCCTTTTTCAAAATATTATGTTGCTATTATTAATATCTATGTTTTTTTCTAAAACCATTTTCTGGAATAAATTCTTAAATGGATTTTATAAGATTAAATTGATTTAAAACTTGAAAATCGCTTAGCAAGTAAAATAAAAACCCACCCTCGCAGGGAATAAGAAATTTATTTAAGAAGATAGAAAAAGGAATACATGAGATTTCTAATAAAAGCATTTGATAATTTTGATTGGAACATTATGTTCACGATTTTTAACCAAAAGTGAAAAAAATTAATTTATTGGGTATTCTGATTGATAATACAACTTTTGCAAACAATAACACAGCTTTTGAATTCATTGGTAATCATTTTTTAATTAATAATACAATAGTACGAGATCCCGACTTATGTGGACCTTCACCTATCGAGTTTCCTAATGGAATTAATATTTAGATAATGTAATGTATTAATAAACAAAACTTGATAGGGTCGACATCCAATTTCCATGCATAGCTATTTTTTCTAATTTATTAGATTTATTTTATTTTATAATTATCTACATATATAACAATAAAGATAACTCTATAACTACAAAATACTATTTCGAAGTTACCTGTTGATACCCTGTCTACCTGGACTTATGCAAGGAAAAAAGATGGCGACCCAACTTTGACATTTTATGGTACATATTTTACTCACGATTGGTAATATATTTATCCGGAAACTCGATAACTACATTTATGTAATAAAATTAACAACTTTAATTTTTTATTAAAAATAGCTATGCAGGGAAATTGGATGTCGACCCTATAAAGTTTTGTTTATAAATAAATTATATAATCAAAATATTAATTTCATTAGGAAACTCACTAGGTGAAGGTCGACCTAAGTCGGGATCATAGTCTACTTTCAATTGGGACATTATGTTGACAATTTTCAAGCAGAAGTGAAAAAATATTAATTTATTGGGTATCCCGATTGATAATACAACTTTTGCAACCAATAACACAGCTTTTAAATTCATTGGTAAACATTTTTTAATAAATAATACAAGTTTTGCAATCAATAATAAATTTTTAAATATAATTCTAAAGATAATTATGCCTAACTATTCATAACCATTGCTGAAGACATAGGAAACGACTTAAAATAAAAATTCAAAGGTGTGCGGTCGGAGGATCTCCGTCAGGAACAAAGTTCCTTACGTTATTTTAAAAATATTAGAGTTAATAAAATACGGCCAAAAATTTTATCCCTCTTAAAAAATCACACTCCATAAATACTGGCTATTATTAATAATTGTATAACTTCATTATTTTCTTGAATATATTAAATATTGAAAATCAAAATGTGTATAAAAATTCCTATCTTTAAATTGAATGTTTTTGTTCCGAGGGTAGCAGAATTTTTATATATTGAAAGGAGACAATAAAAGAGTTTTATTAATCTCCTTCAATTACTATCTTTAGTTTTTAAAGTTGAGAATTATTTAAATTTCCCTATATGAAATTAATATTATTTTAAAATTTTACATTATCTAATCAAAATAAATCAATAACTACTTTATGATTAAAATGGCAATTTTTTTTAGTTTTTTTTATTCAGGATTTTGGATTTAAATATTTTTTTTATTTCCGGTTTGGCCGAAGGCCACATACCCTCGGGGAAAAACAAAAATCTCTCTCTTATATCGTCTTCATTGAGTCAGGTCGCCTGGAGTAGGCATTTCCGTTACGTGACGATTTCTGCCAGTTAGCTCCTACCGCAAGCCCCGTAAAGTAAATTCGTTCCAAAAATAACCATCGATTCTCGTCTAATAATAGAGGAACAACCATTTTACATTGCTTTTTTGAAGTTCGACCATTAGGGTTATCATTGCGGAAGACGTGGATGAATCGTCTTGAGATTAAAAATAGCTAGGTATTGTATTATCGATCATTATCGCCTATATAAATTTAGTCGGATTCTACATAGAAATGAAAAATATTTATCATTTTCGATCCCACAAAAAAGTCGACCTTTCTCATTATAATTATACGTTTAAAGCAATTTTTTGATTTTGGTTAAAATGAATAAATATATGTAAATTTCAGTTTGTATCTTTTCAGCTACATTGCTCTTTCATCTCAAACTCTGTAGCTGCACTAATGGGATTCACTTTTAAAATATCGTAAAATACAGAATCTTAAAAACGTGGAAATTCAAAATTGTATTTCTAATTTAATTCAAATAATTTAAAGATGTATTCTTATTGAGTATAGGTATATGTATATAAGTGGCGTGCGGACGCATCCCGCAAATTCCAAAATGTCAAGAGTATTTTCATCCGTGTTATATTTGAAAATTTGTAAAATTTTAAAAACACTTTCAATAAATACTATACAACTAATTCATTTAAAGTTATATAAAATTTAAAATTTACGGAGCTTTTTAACGTTAGCAAATTTAAAGAATATGAAAAAAATATTCCAGATTTCCTATTTTAATCACTTCAGCTATCTTGTGGAAAATACTTTGATTTTATGAGGTTAAAAAGTGAATTAATTTACAAGTACTCGTCCCATGACTTTCATTTAAAATCTATAAATTGCATTAAAAAAATTAATCGTGAAAGATGAACTAAAAGATGTTTGGGCAAAAGTATTTGCTTTAATGAATTTCCAATTGAATATTCTCTCTCTCTATAACGAGTATCGTTTTGGTCCGAGTGCAAAAGGCCATTCCTAGAATAATAGAAATTAAGAAATTAATCTCTAATAGTCTGAAACAGGTTTGAACTTGTATTTGCTCAGGTTTGAACTTGTATTTGCCCAGGTTTGAACTTGTATTTGGCATCCTTGCAATACACCTTAGCTCTAAAGAAAGAGAGAATGATTCTATCCACGATCTTTGTCGTTATTTTCATCGATCAGATTCTAATAAAAGAATTGCTCACCCGGACATTAAATAATAAAAAAGTGAAAACTTTTTCAAGACTCTGTTCACTAGAGCTGCCCTAGTACTTATTAATAAACTTAAATATAAATTGTTCATTTATGGCTGTACTATATATAATACAACATCTTGTTAAAATCTCAATAGAATAATTCAAAACATATTTTCTATCTTTTGAACCAGAAATTCGTAAATCTAATCATGTACTATGTATTGATACAGAAAAACTTTTTGACTTTCGGTTCTTTGGTTGTCGAGGGTATCAGAATTCAGACACACAAAGAGAAACAAATCATAGTTGAAAAATATTTTTCTCCGCGTTTCAGACATTTTAAAGCACAATGAGCAAATATTTATTTTTATGCGTGATTTAATACATTTAATTTCAATTGTGCCCTCTACGTCATTCAGTTTTCAACAATTTAAAGAATTTAAACATCACCAGAAGAAGCTGAAATGAATATGAATATTTAAATATCAATAGATAAAAAATCTAATGTTAAATTTAAAAAAAATATCGAAAAATTATATGATGCAGTTATCGATAAATTTTCCAAAAAGGAGCGAAGAATAAAATAAAATTTAAAATAATTATTAAGAAAAATAATAAGCCGACTTCAAAAAAATTAAGTGCAACAAATAAAATACACTAAAAGGTATAAAATAATTATTATCTTATTTAGTTACAAGTAAACTACGAAATATTAACATGAAATTACTTTTTGAAGTCGGTGCCAAACAAACCATACCTATAAGCGAGCGTACCCACCAAACGTACTAAGTAAGATCCGTCGAGTGCGATTCATAAAAGGTATGTTTGGCACCGTCTTCAAAAAGTAATTTCATGTTAATATTTCGTAGTTTAGTTGTAACTAAATAAGATAATAATTATTTTATACCTTTTAGTGTATTTTATTTGTTGCATTTAATTTTTTTGAAGTCGGTTTTTATTTTTTCTTAAAAATTATTTTTATTTTTCTCTTTTTAGTGATGTTATTAATAGTGATCATATCATCAGAACTTGACCAAATTAATATGGCACCATCCCTAAGATAACCCCTTTCCAATAAAAAAAGAATCATCGAAATCGGTTAATAAACAAAGAAGTTAGGCCTGAACAAACCTAACAAAAAAGGTCTAATACCTATGAAAAAAAAATGGGACCAATCGGAAAGTAGACTGAACCCAATGCAAATTTTTTTTTCAAAATCGGTTCACAATTGGCGGAGATATGAGGTAACATAGGCACAAAAAAAAAAAAATTCAGTCGAATAGAGAACCTCCTCCTTTTTTGAAGTCGGTTAATTAATGTTTATTTTTTGGACAGCATCCCCTGGTTGAAAATTCACCGCCCGCCACTATGTACCTGTTCGGGTGAAAAATATCCAGTATATCTTCTTCTGCCAGGATGAATAAATACAACACCTAAAAAAAAAATTTCTCCCACTTTAAAATAAAGTAAGCTCAAGCTGCTTTTCTTCGATATATTTTAGGCAGGAATTTGTTATTGTTGTCTTGGCTTTTCAATTCCATTTCTAAAGTGATATACAAGGCGTTGACTAAAGCTAAAAGGGATCTGATTGGATAGAATTGGTTTTTACTGTTTGAAAATATTAATTTGAAAGGAAACGCTGTTTTCATATTTGTGATCCTCCTTGGAATGAATGATAAAAGAAGTGAATATATATTATATATTTTAATGAATTCGAGAAATTACTCAATGAAAATTCAAACGTTTGTTTTGTTTATGCTTGCATTCAAAAGTACCAAATGACTAATTAAATTGAAAGAAATAGATGGTCTAAGCCAGGCACGTGGGTAAGGGGGGGGTTCAAGGGATTCAAACCACTCTTCATATAGCAGTTAAATCTTTGTATTACAAGTAGATTACGTGTAGGGGAAAACGGGGTAGATTGATACCCGGGAACATTGAGAACATTGATACAGTTCGTAAATTTTGAAGATCCACTGTGCTCAGGAAGTTCACACCTCCCTCCATAAAAGTTGCTGTTTCCCTTAGACCAGGGAAAAATTTTCAGCTATGTTTATTCAGCCATTTTTTTATAAACGAAGTGTACCTCTAATCTTCTAGTCTAAGTGATTTTTTTTCAAAGTTTTTGTTGCTAGATTTATCTAAATAGTTAGGTCTTCTGGCCAGGGAATTTATACCACAGGTAAGAAAAAACATTTATTTTCCAGAATTGATTTAAGTTTTGAATTAATTTACTCTTGGTTTGTTGTGACAACGTGTTTTAAGTAAAATGGCTTGCTTCTTGGGGCAGAAAGATTCAGTTGACTTTGCAGTTTATTTTTTATTACTATTATGGCTGTTTTTTTACTTTATTATAATATTATTTTCCTAAAGGTTTATGTTAAGATAAAAATTTGCTAAAAATATAAATTCTAGTCCTGTGCTTAGAATTATATAGAGTTTTACTTTATTATTTATATATGGTAATATTATCTGAGGTAATATTCTTTCATTTTACATTTGTTTTAACTTGTAATACTTTATCCTAAACCTATTAATCACCATTATTTTTGATTATTTGATGGAAAAATCAGTGTGCCCAAGGGTGTATCATTGTCCCCCTAGTAGGGGGCAGATTGATACAAATCCATTTAAGAAAAAAAATGCGATAAGAATTTTAAATAGTGTTTTATAACCAAAACTCGACTGAAATCCTATATTAGGTTAACAAATGTATAAATGGAGTGTATTAGTTTTTATTATTACTGTTAGTAAAATAATTATTTTAGCTTTCCAAAAAAAACGTATCAATGTTCCCGGTTTCTCCCTAGACGAGTAGACGAATCAACTGATCGACAGCTAGATTAATTTAATTTTGTTTTTCTGTAATTGCTAGAAATTATTGGAGCAGACAAAAACACATTTAGATTAATAGAAATGTAGGAGTCAGCTTTCAAACAAAAATACTAGAATGCTATTTCCTTTAGAAGAGTTTAATAAAAATAATTGTTTACTTACTCAATTTAAATGAAATTATATAAAAATAATAAAAATAAATAAATTTCATTCTGTTAAATTCCGCAAACTTTTCTCTATAAAAATAATCAAGTATATAAATTAGTTATTTAGTTTTGTTAATTTATTTAAGCACTATAACACTCTGAGGTATATGAGTCAAACCATTGACTAGGATGTAGTTGTCGGTTGCCACAGGGTACTTCTCCCATAAGAAATGAAAGAATATTTTTCTGTTTTTGGTTCTTATATATTTATTTTCAGGAGACGTTTCGACAAGTATGCCTTATACTTTATAGACTGATGATGACAAGGCATATTTGTCGAAACGTCTACTCCAGAAAAAAATATATAAGAGCCAAAAACAGAAAAATTTCTTTTCTTGTTTCTTTTAGGAGAAGTACCTGGCCATTTTATATCCTAGTCAATGGTTTGACTCATACCTCAGAGTATTATAGTGCTTAAATATTTAATAACGAGTCCTTATCAGTTTACTACAATTTTACTGTAACAATAAATTGTTAATTTATTGTATAAAAGTGTAAATTGTAACTGGGATAACTCCCCTGGCGGGCAGCGTTTCGGTCCAAAAATTGTATTCCTCTTAAAAAACCACACTCCAAATGTATACCGGTAAACTACCGAAAATACATCGTCTCTTAAAAGTTTCGCCTCTTTAACTTTTGAGTGGCGAGGGGGGGGGGAGGAATAATGATCAATATATTTAATGTTTCTTAATTTAAAATGAATTGGAGTCTTTCATTTCAAAATTCGAGTCAAATTAGAAATTAGAATTTCAAATTTGCCTGGTTAATGAAAATCGATTGGAGCCATCAGTTTAAAATCCGCGCTGACAATTATATTTCAAATTTGCCTCGTTAATTAATATATATTTAATGTTTCTTAATTTAAAATCTATTGGTGATTTTTCATTTTCATTCGAGTTCAAATGAATACAATATTATCTCGACACAAAGTCCAAATAAAAAATATCTAGTTTTAGTAACAAATATTAATGTTGCAATGGTGTAATGGTTTAATACAAAACAAAAACTACTATGCTCCTCCTCAATCAGCTTAGCAAACAGGAAGTTGCTATTGAAGACATATGTATGGAGCATAGCCATGTACGGGTGTGAAACCTGGACAATTAGAGAAGAGGAGAGAAAGAGATTAGAGGCTTTCGAAATGTGGTGCTACAGAAGAATGATGAATATCAAATGGATGGATAAAATTACAAATGAAGAAGTTCTTGGAAGAATCGGAGAAAGAAGAACCTTGTGGAAGAGTCTGAAGAAGAGAAGAGGTCAGATGATGGGGCACACACTGAGACATGGGGGACTGCTTAGGGATATCTTGGAGGGGGAGGTGGGAAAGAAAAGGGGAAGGGGAAGAACCAGATTAGAATATTTCAACCAAATAATTGGGGATATGGGATGCCAGACATTTAGAGAGGTTAAACAGCTGGCGGGGGACAGAGTCGAGTGGAGACGGATTGTTGCATCAAACCAGTCTTAGGACTGTATACTCAATGATGATGATGAATGGTGTAATCGCTAGAGCTAATGCCCATAGTTCAAGAGTTCGTCGGTTCGATTCTAGGCAAGAGCGTAATTTTTTTAGAGAAATTTCTCTAAGCGTTGTTACAAATTAATCTAGACAAATATATATAGTATTGTTGTGATTAAATGAAAATAAGAACTAAGTTTTAAACTGTTTTTTATTTGTCCATGGCATGCTTGACTACGAAACTTAAAAAAAATTTAAAACTCAATTACCTATTTTGTTTCTTAATAAATTCGTTAATAAAATATTCTTTAAGCACAACTGTTAAATGAATGAAGATATCGACATGCGGTTTGAACATATTTTGTTGCAAATTTGATCTAGAATTTTTTGTTACATTAAATGGGAATTGACTCAATAGAGGGAAATATTTTTTTTAAAACTCAATAATATTTCATGACAAATAAAATTTATTAAAATTAGGAAATTTAAATTATTATTTTAAAACTCACTAATATTTCATGACAAATAAAATGTAATAAAATTTGAAAATTTAAATTATTTTAATGGTTGAGGAGGAGAGGTCGATGGGAAACCAATCGACTTGATTGGGGAATTATGGAATTGAAATAATTAACGGAAAAGAGGTTTTTTTTTATCTAATTAGATTTTTCCTCTTATTAAAAACAAGGACTAAAGATGAATAAGGACACTCGATGGTGGAGAAGTTATCTCCGGAATCGAAGCAAAATACAATGTATACATTAATTAATGTAAAATAATTGGTTTAATAAAATTTATAAAAAAAAAATTATTTTAATAACATCAACGGCTAAAAAAGTTTCACTTCGCCCGTCAGTTTATGTGGATGAAGCTCACACATATTTTTGAATCATCTGTGTATTTAACAAAGTTCATAAAAAGAAATTAACGAGGTTGTCCTCTGCTTGATACAAATAAAGAAATATTTTTATATAATTTATTTAATAGACTATTAGTTTCGAAGATTTGACCTACAACATCAGTCTTTTTTAATTAGGAATATTCTATCTGTTATTTCTCATATGTTCAAATACTAGATTGGATATAGGTAAATTCGTGAATGAATCAACAACTTTGCTTCTCTTGACAAACTAAATCTTTTCATTTCAAGGAAATTGTTTGCACAAATCCTTTCTATTCTTGTTCATTTATTATCTTTTAGCAAGAATTTCGTCCATGGGGTTGGTAAATGATGATTAAATTCTTCCCGGGCTTAATGAGTTAAGAAGTGTAGATGTGTAAAGTTGATTAGAAAGATTTACTAGTTGCGCCTGAAGATTGGTAGGGTATGCATTCAAATTGAAAGTTCTGCATTGCTGGTTGCATCATCAAAAAATTTAAATCTTAATATTCGAACTTTAATAAAAAATTTTATTTCTCGAATAATTTCAATCTTGACATTTTTTAATTATAGTAATGATTCTAAAATAAATTTTTTCATATATATATGTTCCAGGAAAAACCCGTTTTAAAACTAAAACTAAATTTGGAATAAAGTTAATTTAGCTTACTAATACTTTTCTGGCAAATTTCAGCTCATTAGCTACATCTTTTCAAAAGCTTCCAAATAATGATTTAATTGCAAAATTCGAGAGCCCAAAATCTGACACCTTCTTTGTTTTGGAAATATACTTATTTTAAGACGATTTTCTTCTGATTTTCTGTATTTTTCACCTGTAAGTTCTACATTAGAGAGACAAAAATACAATCCTTCTCTTCGTTTCGAAAATACAAGTACATATTTTGCTATCATAACTAAGAGCTTTCTGTTTTGATTTATCGTGAGTATCTGAATCCAGATTAAACCAAGAGAAACAATCATGATTCAAAATTATTTTAAAAGTGATATAATGGGAATTAAGGACATGTTTTTGTGTGATTTTTTATTTTTCAACCAACGTCTCATCGGCTTTGCTCGACTTATTCAGGGCTTCAAATAGTTACATCACACATTCGTTTAAAGTACATTATTTTATCTCCGTTACCATTGAAGACCATCAGAAGCTTAAACTTCAAAAAATTTGTCACATTCACAAAAACAATTTTTCTCTTCTTTGTACTAACAATTATATTGGAAAAGAGGAAAATTGTTTATGTGAAATTTTTTGAAATTCAAGTTTCTGATGGTCTTCAATGGTAACGGAGGTAAAAACAAAAAATAATGTTCTTTTTAATGTGTGATGTAACTATTTGAAGCCCTGAAGAAGTCAGCAAAGTCGACGAAACGTTGGTTGAAAAATAAAAAAATCACACAAAAAACTTGTCCTTAATTCCCATTATAAACTTTAAAATTAATACACATTATGGACGGAAATGATTAATAATAATTGAAAATTATTTTTCTCAATGCTACATAGGTATACCATAAGTATGTATTTTAAACGTGAATAAAAAAAATGAAAATTTTTGTTAATTACACTGGAGACCGAAGCTTTGCAGAGTAAAATGAATTTTTTATGTTTAAAGAAATTGCAGGATCTTATTAAAGGCACAAGAGAATTGACGATCAATTTTTTATAAAGTTGTGTTAAAAAAGTTTTCAAAGAAATCAAAATTAAGTTTGTTATTTGTTGAAGGGAATGCTGGTTATTGACATATATATTTGAATTTGCAAACAAGTTCGTTTTTCTTTCAATATTGCAACTTTAATTTACTTTTCGATTAAAAAACAACATTTTTTATATTTATTTAAGAATTTATCTTTAATTGGAAGATAAATATTAGTCTATCCAACAAGCTAATGTATCTATAAGCTTCGACCTAAGTTGTGTAGATAAAAATTAAATATTTATAGGACTTGTAACACAGCTCGCTTCCATCTGTGATTCTATCAGAAGCTAAAACTTTTACCTCGAAAAATCCCATATTTCATATTCTATATTATATTTTTTCTTTAAGTGCCATATCAGGCCTCCCTGACGTTTCGGCACCTCTCCACATATACTTGTGTTGAGTGTGTTTAGTTGTTTTACACAGATATACGGAACCTACTTTTTAACGCCGGTTCTGAACGGCTAGTTTAGAGAGGTTGACTAGGCAATTACATTCTTGGTAGTTTGCCATTGCTTTCCAAGAGGAGGCAACTGCAAATATCTGCCGAGACTCAGTCTCGAACCAGCATACTCCAGGACAGTGGCTGGATACTCTAACCACTAACCCACAGTCGCCACATATATTATATTAAGTAAATTTAAATCTTTTTATTCTTTTTCTTTTCGCATCTTATTTTTTCTGTTTTTTCAGGGTTGAGGTTATGTTCTAAATGATTTACGCTATTTTGACTCAATTTGGACTTCAAATCAGTGAAAAAACATTTTAGATAGCCAAACCTTCCACACATTTCTTTTGATGGATACTCATCAGAATTTTGCAATAAGTATCAAAGTTGAGTGTTACTCTGGGATGTGAGTTTTCTTGGATTATCTGATGTAACAATAATTACTTCTGTAACAAAAACTGTTACATATAAGCTTGGCTTTCTATTCAGGAATAGATGCTTTTTCACGTCCACTCAATTTGTTACCATATTCATATTCGCCTCTGTCTCGAATATTGCTTTCATCTGTTAACCATATCAGATTTTGCTTTTCGCTATAGCTTCTTTTTCCCGAAAACAGGGACACATTTAAAGTTTTATTTCATTAACTTTTAAAAACGACTTGAAGGAGACAATAAAAGAGTGTGTCTTCTGCTGGAATTATAAATTTTATTTATTTATAACGAGACTATAGTTTCGAGGGCATTGCCCTCTTCATCAGTCTATTACAATGTATTCACAGGAATTAATTTATGAATTTCATTATTATTATTAATTGATTCATTATTATTAATTCATAAATTAATTCCTGTGAATACATTGTAATAGACTGATGAAGCAGTGGCAAAGCCTTCGAAACTATAGTCTCGTTATAAATAAATAAAATTTATAATTCCAGCAGAAGACACACTCTTTATTATCGTCCTTCAATATATAAAAATTCTGCTACTCTCGGCAAAAACTTTCAATTTAATTTAAAAACGACATCTAGAAGGTGGCCACCGTCCTCGTCAATACACTGAGATAACCGAATTTTGAAATTTCTGTCCACTTTTTCCAGCATATCTGTGCCTATGTCGGAATATACTCCTTCCGGTGACCAAGGGACCTTGGACGATTCGTGTAAACCAAAGATTTAAAGTAGCCCCACAGGAAATGATCACAGGAGGCTAAATCTGGCGATCGCGCTGACCACTAAAGATCGCCACTATGAGAAATGAACCGTTCGGGAAGTGTTCCCGCAAGAGATTCATAGAAGTTCGTGCCGTGTGATCCGTGGCGCCATCCTGTTGGAACCACACATCCCCCACATCCATTTCTTCGAGTTTGGGTAGAAAAAACTCCTCAATCGAAAAATTGGGCAGAAATTTCAAAATTCGGCTATTTCACTGTAGTGACGAGGACGGGGCCACCTTCGAGATGTCGTTTTTAAACCTAATGAAATAAAACTTTAAATGTACCCCTGTATACAGAAAAAAGAATTAAATCGATACAGCCAATACTTTTTGTGTTATGATTTTTTAAAATAAAGATGTGACCGCGCCTCACCCTGTAGTAACAAACTATATAGGTATAATTGGACGACGAAAGGAACGCATTCTCCTTCGAAAAAAGCTTGATAAGATTGAATTAATCCTATAATCCCTATTTTGTTAGGGCCTCTCCGCATATGAATATACCCCAAAGTACTTACCCGAAAACCTTTAGTTCCAACAATATAAAAAATTCCACCCCAATCCACACTACTTATCTCAGATGGTTCATTAGCAGTGTAGAATTGTCTTTACTTTAAATTAACCCCATTTACATTGAAACACTTCCACATATTAAATGAATTAGTGAATAACCCGGGTCTCATTAAATATATAATATATGGTTTGAAGATAGATGGGTGATTATCAAGTTATCGTTCCATAAATAGAACAAATCCTTTATATCAGATGCTTTTCGTTGATTAATCCTTAATAAGATATAAGAAATCTCGAGGGTCTTGAAGCAAACCGAGTGAAAGCTTTGATTAAGGGCCCGTATCGTCGGATGAAATCTTTCATCATTCTACTCTTAGTAACAAGAATTTCACAATTAAATTAACCGGAAATTCTAATGATACAATTATACTCATAGTTTAGGGAAAAATTTCAATATTTTTTCTTAAAAACGTAGGGAAAAGTAATTTTTAAGCATGCTTTTTTATCACCGATAAATGGCTCTTAGAGAGTTCGTTATGATGAAAAATTATTTGTATTCATAAAACAAAAAGATTGTCATCTATTAGATCCGAGATGTGATGGATTATTTTTAATTATATCTCAGAAGTGCTGTTTTTACCCCGGGAATTGAACTCTAATGCTAATAGAAGCAATCCGGGCCAATAGACTATTATTGGTATTCGGGTTCGATTCCTTTGGAGGAAAAAACAACCCTACTGACATAATGAAAAAATAATCCATTCCATCTCGTATCTAATAGATGACACCCTCTTGTGATTTTCTTAGAAAATTTAAATTGATTTCTATCGGTAACTTGAACTCTATCATTATACAAAAAACAGATTAGATTTTGGCCGTTTTAGTTTTATCTGATTCTGCTGAAAAAATGCTAAAAATCCAAAAAATCTTTAAATGGTGATCTTTTGAATGGATGGAGTAAATGTGTTGAAATTTGACATACCAGTATATAAACCCTAGCTGTATTGTAAAAAATAAGACTATAATGGTTTTATTATTTTACATTTATTCGTTAAACCGACGTTTCGGAGATTTATTCTCTCCTTCTTCATGGTCTATGTAATTGAGGGGAAGACGAACATCAATTAGTATTGGGATTTTCACATGTCATTCATAATATATAAAAACAAAATAATATTCACAAAACAAAATAAGAAATAGAAAAAAGCAATTGATGATTAATGTGTTAATGAGGTATGTATAAATGAATGAATGTATAACATGTCCCCACCAATCACTGGATGCGCAGAATATCGTTGCGCATATATATGGTAGTTGTTGGTTTTTTTAACCGACTTCAAAAAAGGAGGAGGTTCTCTATTCGATTGAATTTTTTTTTTTTTTTTTTTTTTTGTGCCTATGTTACCTCATATCTCCGCCAATTGTCAACCGATTTTGAAAATTTTTTTGCATTGGGTCCAGTCTAGCTTCCGATTGGTCCCATTTTTTTTCGATTTTTTTTTCATAGGTATTAGACCTTTTTTATTAGGTTTGTTTAGGTTTGTTTAGACCTAACCTCTTTGTTTATGAACCGATTTCGATGGTTCTTTTTTTATCCGAAAGGGGGTGTCTTAGGGATGGTGTCATATTAATTTGGTCAAGTTCTGATGATATAATCACTATTAATAACATCACTAAAAAGAGAAAAATAAAAAATTTTTAAGAAAAAAATAAAAACCGACTTCAAAAATTAAGTGCAACAGATATAAAAATACACTAAAAAAGGCATAAAATAATTATTATCTTATTTAGTTACATAAACGACGAAATACTAACACGAAATTACTTTTTGAAGTTGGTGCCAAACATATATCCTTTTATGAATCGCACTCGACGGATCTTACTTAGTACGTTTGGCGGGTACGCTCGCTTATAGGTATAGTTTGTTTGGCACCGACTTTAAAAAGTAATTTCGTGTTAATATTTCGTCGTTTAGTTGTAACTAAATAAGATAATAATTATTTTATACCTTTTAGTGTATTTTTATATTTGTTGCACTTAATTTTTTGAAGTCGGTTTTTATTTTTTTCTTAAAAATTTTTATTTATATTACAATTATTTACACAATTACAAATATGGTCATCATCAGTCCCAAAATTTTATAAAATTATATACAAGTTCTTTTTAACCGACTTCAAAAAAAGTGAGGAGGTTCTCTATTCGATTGTTTTTTTTTTTTTTTTTTTTTTTTTTTTTTTTTTGTGCCTATGTTACCTCATATCTCCGCCAATTGTCAACCGAT
>JALMQS010000687.1:69518-80634 GCA_024734495.1 Forficula auricularia | reverse complement strand
TATAAGAAAATAAAAATACCAGCGAAAAAATTACTAATGCACCGAAAGAAATTTCAGCTTGAATTATAGAATTCAATAGTGAGGATTTTACAATAAATTATTATATTAATAGATAAAAAAATCTGCAAACATTAGTATAATATAAATCATTATAAATCATAACCATTATAACCATTATAACCATTATAAATCTAAAAGAAATTTAAAAATTCATAATGAACACATTATGAAAGCGAAATAAATCAAAAATAAGGCTTTATAAACCTTGTTATAAACTATTAATTGACTTAATTTTTAAATTATTTTTAAATTGAAAGATTTTTTAGTCACAAACTAATAAAAGACAATAATTCAATTGATCATCAGTTCAAAATTGATTTTAGTCAATAATAAATGTTTTTTATGAATTATTGCTATATATGATTGAAATAAACTGCAACGGATCGTTGCTAAACTTTATCCAAATTCATTTGAAATATTAATATGTTTGTTCCTTTATTATTAATCAGATATCACTTGCAATTTGTAGTTCATGTTGACATTAATTAAAAATAATTCTCATTTAATAGTCGAGGAATAACCATTCTACATTGGATTTTTGACATTTTCGGTTATTATTGTAACCATTGCTGAAGACATGGAGGAATCGACTTAAAATCAAAAATAGCCACCGATTCTCATCTAATACTTGAGGAATAACAATTCTACATTAGGTTTTTGACGTTTCGATTATTATTGGTAACCATTGCTGAAGACATGGAGGAATCGACTTAAAATCAAAAATAACGATCGATTCTCATCTAATACTAGAGGAATAACCTTATTGCATTCCATTTTGATGTTTTGACCATTAATGGCAACCTCTACTGAAAACGTGGAAGAATCGACTTAAAATCAAAAATACTAAATTCTTTTATGGCAAACAACTCAAACTTGAGTAATCAACGCTTCATTTTGTTAAACTAATGGTAGGTTTTCAATTTCAATTCAATCAATGTAACGGTGTGGAAAAAATCGTGGACGAAAAAAACGATAACATCCATCCATCCATCCGCACGCACTTCCAAAAAATGGCACTTTTTGGCCTCTCGACGAGATTCCAGGTAATTTTTTGGCAAAACCGTCACGTGCTAAAATTCAATCTCATTGAATACTTCAATTTGTGACCTTAATTGAGTCCATGGGTTCCGTAGTCTTTACCTGAGGACCCTTTGAAGTCGCGCTTGCCGCGAGACCCATTACAATACTTTCTCCCATGCTTCGCATTGGATAAAGTAAAAATGTGTGAAATATCTATGTAATACTCGTAAGTTAAGGATAATTTATGTATACAAAGTGACAATTTCCAGATCTTGGACGAAATTGTATGTATGAATTCAAACTTCTGTAATTGTTGTATTATGTAATTGTTTAAAAAAAATTGTCGAAATTTTTCATTTTTCAAATTTTAGTACTACCTACTGAAGATGGTCAATCAGTGGTGACCGAAACTGTTTAGTGAATTAATAAAATAAATAATAATAATTAAATAAAATTTGTCTTTGATTAGTTTGTGACTAAAAAACCTTTCAATTTAAAAATAATTTATAAACCTTGTATTTTAATGATTATGTCCATCGATTAAATTAATAAAGTTGCAGGGAAATAAGGACAATAGCTTATGCAAATAATTTTTATTTTTTACTTTTTGTTTTATTTATTTTTTTTTTTGAGCCCTGAGAAAGTCAACAAAGTTGGCAAAAAATAAAAATAATTTGCATAAGCTATTGTCCTTGTTTCCCTACAACAACTTGTATTTTAACATAATATTTTAGTATAAAATAGTTTTAATAAAATGAATGTTTTGGATGCAGATTCAACTAATACCTTTTGGACATTTGATAAATCCTTCAATTTCACCGATTATTTATTATCGTATTGAACGATTTATTTAAATTTATTTTCTACTTGACTTAATCGGTTAATCAATCAGGAGTGTCCACCCCCTAGCTTCATGACTCCCCCCAATTTCATGAAAATCCCCCCTCCCCCCACATTTCATTCAGTTCTAAAGAATTAGAAGAGCTTTTTTTTGAAGTTATATGACTTGATCGCTATTATTTTTAACATATAATACTAAAATGGAACAATTTTAACCCCCCCCCCACCCAGAAATTTCAATGACGCACTCTGTATCTTAACCCCCCTGTCTGTGAGGCCCCTGGGTTAGGTATTAAATGAAAGGCTTATTTTTCAGCAGTTTTTTAATTTTAAATGGTGTTTTTTAATGGAAAAATTAAAAAAAAAATAATAAGAAAAACACCATTTAAAATTAAAAAACTGCTAAAAATAAGCCTTTCATTTAATTCCTATAAAAATCCTCAGCACCACCGTGAATCGAGATATTAACCCCTTGGTTAATTTATTCAAGAATTAAAGCAGCAATCACAGCGGGAAAATCGAGGACTGTAGTTCGCTGAAATGCAGTCGTGTTGAATTTTTCGCCTCTTAAAGCAAAATGTCTGAAAAGTGGAGAAAAATCAGCATAATTTTATTCTTCTCTATTTCTGCGTCCCTGTATATCTGTCTGTATTACGATTCCCACCGACAACACAAGAACGGAAAGCTATGGAAATCGTGTTCTAGTGTCAAAATGTTTGCGTTCATAACTCAAAGAACTCTGTTAATATTTGGCTTCTTAGCTTCAGAACTTTTGGTTGAAAAATGAAAATATAAAAAAAAACCCAGACAAGCGACCGCAATACTTCCCCATCATATTCTATAGAATATAAATATGAAAGTGAAAATTGAATCGTTATTTAGGGCATCTTTAACAATTTTGTAAATAATAACATAAGCTCGAATTTGTCACCTAAGTTTCTTAATAAGCTAATGATTATAGCATTAATAAGAGAGCTTGTTGAATTACTTTAATATTAGATTAAGGAATGGGATTCGAATTTGAATCAAGCACGAATGTCAACAAAGGAAATGATTGAGTTAATAAATTCTTTTTAACAATTTGTATTTATTAACAGCTTGGAGATTATTTCTATATATATCACAAATATTTTTCAAATACAAACAATAACTTGACTAAACTCTATAACAATGATTTAACAAGTTTCATCTATCAACTTAAAAAAACTAACTTCTTTCAAAGACATGCCATGTCATCTCCTCGATATTCAGAGGTGCCAACACACAGAGTGGCTCATCCAAAAACCCTAACTCGAGGCGCGAATTTGGATGGAGCCACTCTCTCTTGACACACTCCCACCTTAAAAGGTAAACATTACTTTTTAACACTTCACTTCACTACACTTCCCGACACTTCACTTATAAATATCTTGCCGGAACCGTAATTATTCTGCCACACCTTGTCTTCAGTTCTAAATCTTCTGTCTTCTCCCCTTCCGTCTTCTTTTCTTCGGTCTTCTTTTCTTCCATCTTCTTCTGTTTCGTTTTTCCCTTTCGTTTGGACAGTCTTCTACACCAGAGCAATGAGAAGGAATTTCCAAAAGGTAGAGCCGTTGTACGGGCCGATGTAAAACTCCTTCCGCAGTCCTGACGCGTACTGATCGCACTTGCTGGTCTCGTCCAGGTATAACTTCCTTCACTACAGCAAGAGGCCAGTTGATTCGTTTCTGATCATCACAACCGATTAGCACGAGATCACCAACTTTAAGCTCTTTTACTTCCTTCTCGTTCTGATTTGACATAAGAAGTTGGCCAAGATATTCAGCTCGAAATCTTCTCTTCAGTTCTTCTTTCAATTTGTGCATATAACGCACACGTTTTTTGATGCTAAGAGCATCAATCATGTCTAAATCTGCGACTCCATCTTCTTCTATTTCTTGTAGGAACATTTTCGGTGTGATTGGAATAGGATCGGCGTTATCTTCGGACATATAAGTTATGGGCCTAGCATTGATATAAGACTCGGCATCGCAGAGTATAGTACAAAGCTCCTCTTGATTCAGAGAAGCCTTTCCAAGAATTCTACGTAGTAACTTCTTGAGTACTCCAATCAATCTCTCCCAAAAACCCCCCCACCAAGGGGCGGCGGGAGGATTAAACCTCCACACAATTTTTAAGTCGGCACTGAAGTTAACGATTCGTTCCCATTCTATCGTCTTTAGCAAGTTGTCGGCCCCCTTAAAATTTGTCCCATTGTCACTGTAAACAACAGATGGCCGTCCCCGACGGGCTATGAATCTCCTGAACGCCATCAGAAACGCATCAGTGGACAATGAAGAGACGTGTTCTAAATGCACGGCACGGTACACTGCACAAGTGAATATACAGATCCATCCTTTTGTTCCGATTCGTAAATATAGCGGACCAGCAAGATCCACACCAATAACCTCGAATACTCGAGCATCTCTAACCCTGTTCTCAGGCAGACAGGGTGACTCTACTTCAACAGCCTTATTACAATACCGTTGACACCTGACACAACTCTTAACGACTCGGCGTACAGTTTGACGACATCGCAGGATCCAATATTTTTCACGGAGCAAATTCATTAGGCCTTGACCCACCACGTGACCAAATTTCGTATGATAGTAGATTATAATTTTTTCTACAAGTTCATGATCCGAAGGTAATATTATAGGAGCATGAAAATCTTCTGAATCCTTCCCTGTTCATATTTTAGTTTTTACACGTATTAGTTCAAAAGGATCCTGAAAAGGCTTAAGTTTTCGTAGACAGGGGTCGTTCAGACCTTGAAACGATTCCCTCTGGACTAACAGCAAAATGCATTCCTCCGCCTGATTAAGTTCTTCTACGCCTAGCACTCTTGAGTCAGTTTGTTCGGGTCGATGTAGACAATTGACAACGAAACGACGCATCCACGCAACCATTCTTACTATTCGTTGATAATTAGAAATGTATTTCAACAATTGATAAATCATTTGATTATTTTCTAAAGATAAATTAGTAGAAACCGTCTTCTTCCTCTCTTCGTTAATTTCCTCCTCTCGCAACGAAACGTTGCTAGTAGGCCAATCTTTTTGAGGTAACTTCAACCATGACGGCCCCTCCCACCATCGAGATTCAACTAAATGGCGGGGTGAACAACCTCTGCTGCCTAAATCAGCTGGATTCAGAGCTCCTGGTATATGAAACCACGCGTCCTTATTGGATAATTTTCTTATCTCCTCGACCCGGTTTGCCACAAATACCCCCCAGGGCTCTTCTCGCTTTATCCAGGCCAAGACGGTAGAAGAATCACTCCAATAAAAAACAGGAATCTCTCCTAGTTCTTTCCAGATACCAGAAGTCAGTCGAGCACCAATTGTCGCTGCAAGGAGTTCCAATCTGGGGATCGTTATCTTCTTTAAAGGTGCGATTCTTGATTTTGCTTCGATCAGGTATATATTTACTATCTCTTTGTATTCAACGCGAAGGAAACAACCAGCAGCATAAGCGGACTTACTAGCGTCACAAAACGTATGAAGAGAACGTTTTGCATCAACTAAATCCATTTCAATGTATCGTGGAATTTTAATTTCTTCTAGAAGATGGATCTCGCTTTCCCAATTTTCGAAGCGACTTCGTACATCTTCTTCCACAGCCGTATCCCATTCTTGTCCACTAATCCAAGTTTCTTGGATGAGCAATTTGGGAATAATTGTCGTCGGAGAGCAAAAGCCCACAATATCGAAAATTTGTTGTGTTATGGAGAGTATGGTTCTTCTGGTGATTCGATTGAAATCCAATCTCTCTATCACAGGAGTCTTGATCTTCAGGGTGTCATTTTTCCTGTTCCAAAACAAACCTAACACATTGGTTTCTGTAGACGTCTCTAAGGAAATATCGGAGTACTCCCACCCTCGGAGTTCGAACTTCGCCTGCCCAAACAGAAGCGTGGCTTCTCTGATAAACCTATTAAGTTCTCTTTCGGTTGTCACACTGGTCACGCAATTATCCACATAAAAACTTTCTTCTAGTTTTTTAATATTATCAAGAGAATAAAAATTTTCAACCTGGCATCGATTCAAAAGGTGTTGTATGACAGCTCCCAAAAGAAACGGACTTGAAGAAACTCCAAATACAACTCTCCTGTGTCTAAAAATTCTAAGAAAATCATTGTTATCTCGCCATAAGAATCTTAAATAGTCACGGTCTTCCTCAGCCAATGAAATCTGTAGAAAAGCCTTCTTGATGTCAGCTATCACTCCGATCTTACCTCTCCTCATTCTTAGAAGAATATCTGGCATAAGTTCGATAAGATTTACACCCTTTTCGAGACAATGATTGAGTGAAGGATGTCCCTGTAGTCTGGCTGAAGCTTCAAATACCGGTCGAATCTTAGTTGTATCTTCTAACTTGATAACAGGTCGATGCGGCAGATAATGCCCCGCATCCCATAAAGAATAAGGTACCTCCTCTATTATTCCTTCTTTTAGCCATTCGTTAAAAACATTTCCATAATCTTGTATTAAATGGCAAGACACTAATTTCTTCACGCACACTTGAAGTCAAGATTTAGCTAAATCGAGATTTCTTGTCAACGGCAAATGTTCTTGAGTCCATGGGAGCCGAACTTCATAACGACCCTCCTCTTGGATTTTCGCCGTTTCAAGAAAATACCTTTCTGCTTCAGATTGTTTTTCTCTTCTAGTCATGACATCCACAGGGTCCTCTATACCCAAAACTTCCAGCTTCCACAGTTCGCTAGGTTGAATATCTGCAGTCATTAGTGAAATATCCAAGCAGCCGATATTTTGATTGTTCAATTTTCCGGTTAAAGTCCAGCCCAGCGAAGTCTCCAATAAGATCAGGCCACAACTTAGAACTTCTCTTCGGCCAGTGAACAACTGAGCAGCAACATCAGCTCCAAGAAGTAGATCAACAGGTCCATGTTCCGTATCTGACAAAAATATTTGTTTCTCTTGAAGCTCAGGCATCCATGGGCCATTTACTGTCTTTGGAATTACCGAGCACAATCGTTCTGTCTCTAGTACTTCAACCTGACAAGAAAATGTATCATTCATATTCTCGAGGTCTATCAAATATCGAGAATGGGTCTGTTTCTTCGTCTGAGTACCCCCAAATAAGGCATGTATCAGTTCTTCTTGCCCCAGAGGTTGGAAATTCATAATTGAGGCGAGCCTCTTTGATATATAAGATCTCTGCGATCCAGTGTCAATTAACAAACGTGCCGAGCATGTCTTGTCTTTATTCTTTAACAAAACTCGAAGCGATTGCAAGTAGACCGGGCTACCATCATGATGAAATCCTTCAACAGAAACCGCGTCATCAGATTCTTTCACTTCTTTTTTCTGTCTTAGAGGACATAGAATTGGCTGATGTCTGGCCTCGCAAATTATACATTTTATGAATGCGTTACAATTCCTGAACAGATGGCCTTTCCTCAAACAACAAAAACAAGCTCCTCCCATTTTCACTTTCTGTTTCAAAGATTCCATGTCCATATTTCGGGCCTTGTAACAATTTTCAGAAAGATGAGATTCATTACAAAATATACAATTGTCTGATTTCCGGGAATCCTTCATATTAATTAAAGAGGAAGCGGTTGGGATAGTTTCTTTAGTAGCGGGTTTTTCGGATATACTTTTTATTTCCTTAGAAAATGTTGATTTTGAGAGTCTTAAACGTTCTTGACACTCCACCTCTCTTCTTAGGAAAGGTAATAGATCTTTCAATGCCTTTGATTCATTCGCCTCTTCATCTGTCAAGGGTTTTTGTCTCTCCCATTGTGTTAATATGTCGTCTGGTAGAGATGATTCTACCAAAGGATAGATGATTAAAGAAAATCGGTCAGAAGTTAAACCTAAACTCTCTAGAGCTCTAAGTTGTGTCTCCAATTTATCGTAAAGACTTCTCAAAGGCATTCTTGTTGTGTTCATCGCCTGGTCCAACACCAATTTCAGTAATTCGCGGATGTAAAATTGAATCAGCAATGAATCTCGGCCAAATCTCGCTTTTAATTGTTTCACTGCCTTTTCATAATTTTTCGCGGATGGGGGAAACTATCTATAAGTTCGCGGGCGGGTGTGTTTTCTTTGGTTGACAAAATCAAATATTGGAATTTGTCCTCTTCGTCAAGATTCGGATCTTCATGTATTTTCCTAAATCTTGCCCAGAATTTGATCCAATGCTTGATTTCGCCGTCGAATTTGAAAAGTTCTATTTTTGGGAGTTTTAATTGTGAATTTGTTGAATTATTGGTTTGTACACTGGCCACATCTCCTTGCCTAATATTTGTCTTGCTTTTATAAAGATGGACTAATTCTGTCCATTTGTCTCTATAGTCTTCGGTGAGGTCAAATTCGGCAGCCAGTTCTGCCTCGTCTTCGGTTAATTTATACAACACCTCACTTACTTGGTTTTCCACCGCTGTCAGTCTTTGAGACTTTTCTTCAGCTAGTCCGAATTCCACAACGAGTTGATCTCGAGGCGTGTTCTGATTTCCCAAGGATGTCTTCAATTTGTTATATATATTAGTGAACGCTCTTCGCAAATTCACTCTCTCTCTCTTCAGGCTTCTCAACTCGGTTTCCATCCGTTGCCTTTCGACAGGATCCATTTTCAATAAAAATAATCTTAATATTTAAAATATCGAAATAAGATTATTTTCCCCACAAGGGATGCCACTAATGTTGAATTACTTTAATATTAGATTAAGGAATGGGATTCGAATTTGAATCAAGCACGAATGTCAACAAAGGAAATGATTGAGTTAATAAATTCTTTTTAACAATTTGTATTTATTAACAGCTTGGAGATTATTTCTATATATATCACAAATATTTTTCAAATACAAACAATAACTTGACTAAACTCTATAACAATGATTTAACAAGTTTCATCTATCAACTTAAAAAAACTAACTTCTTTCAAAGACATGCCATGTCATCTCCTCGATATTCAGAGGTGCCAACACACAGAGTGGCTCATCCAAAAAACCCTAACTCGAGGCGCGAATTTGGATGGAGCCACTCTCTCTTGACAGAGCTAGTAAAACTCTCTCAGTACGTTGTTCTCAAATTTTAGTGATTTGTAAATTTTTTTCTAATATATGGTTTGAGCTAGAAAGTTAAAACTTGGTACAGACCTACAGTTTATTAATACAATTACGTGAATCTAAATATAGCAATTACTTACAATATCCCTCTCTAAGTAACTGAAGGTTTTCTACATTTTATTCGATCGCGACTCTAATGTAGGGAATTTTTGTCAAATATTGAATGAAAATAATATTTGAACTTATATATTTCTAACTTGAAATAATGATATTAAATAAATTTTAATTTTCTCATTAATATATCAAAGAATAAGTCTCGCGAGATAAAAATATCTTTTTTTCAAATCAGCGCGGTCAAAATAATTCTTGTTGACGTATCAATTATTCTTTGATATATTAATGAGAAAATTAAAATTTATTTAATACCTCTCTAAGTATAACAATTCGATTTTTTAAATATTTTTTTATTCTATTTTTGAATCTGAAGGTCTGAAGTTAGAAAGTCCAAAATCTTACCAGTTTTGCGTTTTAAAAACACAGATATTAGTTCCAGAATTAATTTACTACGACCTTTCGTTCTTAACTTATAATTATTATTAGCTAGTAATTTGTATTTGTAGTTAGATTTTTTTTTAGTAAATTTCCCATTAGTGCTTGTATTAATATAATTCTAATTCTGAGATATATTTAAATTTCTTTTCTTTTTTTTCTAGTTTTCTCCCAGAAGAAGCAACGGATCTTCCTTAGAATAGTGAAAGTTTTTTCTTTTATCCATCAACACATTGGACAATATTGGTTTTAGTGAGTGGAGATGTGAACTGTCATATTTTTAATAAAATGGAAATTTTTAATAAATATTTATTAATATAATATAGTTCCTTTAATGTAAAAATCCCCACCGAATGTAAATTAAAATCCTAAAGAAATATTTAAATACCTATATAGATGAAAACAAAATCAATATTGTATATATAAATATTATATAAATATAAAAACTCTGTTCTGTATTAATGGAGCTTATGTAAATGAAATGTCTATACATAAATGTATTTTTTCTATCCTACACTTAGTAAAAAGGACCCCTACGGACTGACACTGAGCCCCGAATATGAAAATTTCCACACATTCAATTATTTAATGTGTCGAAATTTTTATTGATAAGTCTAGTCCCGGAGGTCATTTTTATATACCTATTTACTTAAAAAAACTCAACTTTTAGCTGTAACTCTCTGTCTAAATGTTGTTTCGCTTTCTCTGTAATTAATTCACTATAATTTAATAAAATAAATAATACAAACAAATTCTTTTTTAAAACATCATGTTCCAAATTCAAAAAAAACTTCTCCTATATCCTGTTCTAATCTTCTATATAAATAAAATTAAAGTTAATATAGTAAAGCAATTGGATCGGCATAGGCTGGCAACATAGTCTTGGTGTTGGATAAGCGTAGTCTACAAATATCGTCTTGGAGTTGGATCGGCGCAGGCTGCTAATATGGTTTCGACTCAGTAACTACATGGTACCAATATAGGCCGCCTGTATGGTTTAGACATAGTATCCAGTTTGATGATGGTTCCTATATAGGGAAACTATACAGGGTGTTTCAGGAGGAATAGTAAATATTTTAGGAGGTGGTCGTATGGACGAAGTGCAATAAAAATTGCCATATAACATGTGTCCAATTTTACAGATACAGCCGTTAGTATGTAACTCATTATCAGCATCCTCAGCATGTGTAAATACGTGCGACATGTTTACACGCTATAGTACAGTAGACTTGGCCAACAGATCACAATGAAAACTTCAATGTAAACTAAAGCACAACTTTACAACTTGAACATCAACACTCTACTGCTGACATTCGATTAATACGCCCATAGCAACCGGTGTACCAAGACACGAAACAAAAAGGCATTGAACTCAGCTATATCTCTGTCATCATCATTGAGTATACAGTCCTAAGACTGGTTTGATGCAACGATCCGTCTCCACTGGACTCTGTCTCCCGCCAGCTGTTTGACCTCTCTAAATGTCTGGCATCCCATATCCCCAATTATTTGGTTGAAATATTCTAATCTGGGCCTTCCCCTTCCCTTTTCTTTCCCACCTCCCCCTCCAAGATATCCCTAAGCAGTCCC
>JALMQS010000687.1:40422-54298 GCA_024734495.1 Forficula auricularia | reverse complement strand
GGAAATGATTAATTTTTTCAAAAAATCGCAGTTTTTCCTTCATAAAATGAAAACCACTCAATCTAGAAATTTGATTTCTATCTCATTCTCTAGGAGATTTTCTTGACTTCTAAATCTTTTTCGCTCGATCCGCAATCTTGGAAAAAAGTTACACTTTTTTAGTTTTTTGCCTATATCTCAGTAACTAAAGCTAATACGAAAAAATTGTTCAAATAAAAATTATAGGTTTTTAAATTTCCTATAAAAAAAGCGTACTAACATTTTTTTGTATTTCCAATATTTTAGCTGTAAACCGTCGGTGAATAAAGAAGAATTTTCTGAAGGTGCGTGATAACGATGTCGATTTAAATTTAAATTATTTGAAAGACCCCCCTTAATTTTTGCTGAAAAATCATCCCCTTAAAATATTTCGTATCAGTTTAGAAACACCCTGTATAATGCGCCTACTAGTGAGAGATCTCTAAATCGACATCGTTATCAAACCTTCAAAAAATTATTTTCTATTTAACGAATGTTTACAGCTAAAGTATTGGAGATACAAAAAAATGTTAATATGCTTTTTTATAGTAAATTTAATAAACTATATTTTTTATCTGAACAATATTTTCTATCAGCTTTAGTTACCGAGGAGATATAGGCATAAAACTTAAAAAGTGTACCTTTTTTCCAAGATTTCGGATCGAGTGCAACAGATTTTTACGGTGACTTTTAGTATGTTCAATGGGAAGCCATAATAACCATGTATACCAAAATTCGGATCCTTACCCACTAATATTTTTATTTGTCGAAAATTGGTATAAATTTGACTGAACGAACCCCTACCCGCCCCCCCCCCCCCCCCCTTGTATACGCCACTAATTTAAGTAAATATAATATAGCTTGTTGGAACAATAAATAATATATGTTTACAGTACAATACTCAGCTTCTATTTACATTCACATTAACGTGATAATGAGGAGAGAAGGACCAAGGGCGAAGACAACTTAATCATTCGATATAGGAACGGCATCCCAACTATAATTTCAAAAAACTAATAACTCAGGAGGACATCATTTTTTCTGCATACTACCAGAATGTGAGGGGATTAAGAACAAAACTGGACCATCTTAGGGCCGGTTGTATGTCGCAAAGTAAATGCTTTTTACAACTAACAAAGGGTAGATGGTAAATGGAGGGACTGGGATGGCCAATCAGATGACAGGCACTGTAAGTAAGGGGTAAACGAGTTGTTCGATATGTATTTAATTTAATCGGGACTGGGTTTTTAATGTTTAAAAATCATATATTTTGTGCAAATGAGACTTTAGGGGAAATTTTTGATTTGATCTCGTCAGATGAAATGATTATTTCAGAATTTAACTTCTTCGTTCATGACTAATCTAGGCGCTCTTGATCAAACAAAATATCCTTCTCCTTTTTACATACTATGATATTAAAATTCTTATCGCCTTAAAGTGTAAACCTGCTAACTCACAACAAGGAAATTTTACAGGGCAGAGAAAAAACAAACAAAATTTAATATTGTTGTTATGGAAAGAAACTATTTTTCACATTTTTTTTCTACAACTTACGATCGTAATTTTAAGTAGCAGTTTTACTTGGACGATGCTGCATCTCTTAAAAAGTGGAGTTAGCAGGTTTACACTCTAAGCCGACGATATATTTTGATCTCGTTAGAAGAAATGATTATTTCAGAATTCAACTTCGTTCATGACCAATCAAGGCCCTCTCGTTCAAACAAAATATCATTCTCCTTTTTACCATATATATTAAAATTCTTATATTAAATGTAAATTTCTAATATGTGAATTGGAACGCTGCTACTTTGACTTTAGCCAATTAAAGTGTCAATCACCACCGGAAAAAGTCCTGCCAAGGGCGTGTTCCATGTGATATATTACTCCAGATTGAAAATGAAAACAATGCATCTGTAAATAAAAGAAAATATTTGAAAATAATCAGAAGACACAATTTTTATTTATTCCTTATAAAGTACAAACTTTCCTACTTTTCACAAATAACCATGTTAATTTTATGAAAAAAATTGTTTACCAGACAGATAATAAATTAATAGCGATTATGGTGATGGTGCAAAGTGAAACATCTTTAATAAAGATAAAAGTAAATAAATATTTTATGAGATATTAATTTACTATGAGTTAGGTTTTCTAGGTCACTTGTTTCACGTTAAAAATTAAAAAAATAAAATGTAAATTTTCTCAATACATATATTTCGGGCTATCAACCCATCTTCAGGAAGTACAGAAAATAACTAATTCAACGTTTGAATGCTAAAGTAGATAGTATATGTTTAGTGGACACAGGAAAAAAATTGTTTTCTTTATTTAAATTATTTTAAAGATTAATCCATCTTAGAGATGTAGACTATTATAGTTAAATTAAAAATTTAGGTAGAGTATAAGTCGAGTTTATTATTGATAACATTTTCATCGTTCGCCACAGGGCATGTTTTATTTCAAGAAGGTCCAATCTTAATCATTTTGTTTCGAAATGAATAGGGATGGGATTAGTAGGGATGATGAGTGGTCTAAGGAATATAGATGATTAGCAAATGTGGAAGTGGAATCTGGATTTGTGGGTTGGTTTCTTATCAATTGTCTGAGAGAAGCTTCGATAATACATTTGTAATTTTATTTATGTTATATTAACCTACTGGAGTTTATTAAAATAATATTAATTATTTATTGATAAATTTGTTTAGTGAAACTTTATTGGATAATTTATGACTTATGAGTCTTAAAGTCTTGTATTTAACTTTTGTCGTAACTCTTAAAACTAAACAAAACAAACTACTTGTACCTCTTAAGTATATAAGAAAACTATTCTACCATGAACTCATATTTTGGATGACTGCCACGAGATCTTGACTATAGTCTTCTTAAATCTTCTCTTTATTATTACTTTCTTCTAAGTCTCTTCCTTCTCGTTTTTGCCATTTGTATTCCGAGAGAAACGAGTCTGTAAGTCATTTTTTTTACCAATATCAGTCGCATAGGAGATAATAGGTCACGCTCTCACACTAGCCATTTAAATAAAATTGGTGTCAGCGAGAGTTCCTTCTACAGCTGGGATAGCATCTTATTAGGACATATCATTCACATATATTAAAATAGGAAAATTCAAGAGGGAAAAATGAATCGATTTTACCGAATCTTTACAAATCTTTACTGATGAAAATTGGTTATTCGTTACCCAGGTATTAATATTTTATTCACGATCTTAAATTAATTTAAATAAGCTGACGTGTTCTGATGTGGCCACCCACTTGACTTTACCATACTACCTGGTCTCACACTTATATTTAATATTTAATAAAATTATTTATAATCATGCAGGGGGGTGGGGGTTAGTTTTTGCATTTTTAGATTACTGTGTGCCAATGATTATGTATACAAAATTTATTTGAGTTTGTTACAAGAGCCTATATTTTCATTTTTTGACCTTACACCCCTCTCCCCCCACCAATTTTGGGCGGTTAGTTTTTGCATTTTTAGACTTCTGGGGTCCCACTGATTATGTATACAAAATTTGGTTGAGTTTTGAACAAGAGCCTATATTTTCATTTTTTGACCCTATACCCCCCCTTCCCCCCACACATTTTGGGCGGTTAGTTTTTGCATTTTTAGACTTCTGGGGTCGCACTGATTATGTATACAATATTTGGCTGAGTTTGCTCAAATAGCCTAGATTTTTAATTTTTAACTCCCCCTTCACCCCCCTTAATTTTGGGTCGATATTCACCAAAATCTCATCAGCTTTTAATCTCATTGAACCAAAACTACGTGTGACATTTGGTTTCGAATCTCACATTAGTTTTTGAGCTAGCTCGTCCACAATAATTTGGCAACGCACAGACTAACGGAAAACCAGCAGACTAACTAACAAATATTTTGACAAAACAATTATTATCTCGAAAAATATAATTTTTTCGATGTTCACTTAAAGAGCTTTTTTGTAGAGCCATGGTTTCCCTTAATTTTTTTAATAAAAATAGTTTTAGCCGTTTTTGAGATATTTCGAAAAAAAGAAGGAAAAAACCCACTTTTTTCATGCATGATTACAATACTTGACCATACCCTGTATGGTAAAGTAAAAATGCAACGTGTATTCTTGGAATGGAATCATATTTGATATCTATAAATTTTTTTCCTACCTAATTATTTGTGCAAATTTTTATCTCAACAACCATTTAATTTAGAAAAAAATATGCACTTAGCCATTGCATTTATTACTTATTAAATAATTATAGAACTAATTCTAGGAGAAATTTTTTTTTCGCGCTTCCCCAAGGGCTTTTTTCCTAGCCCCATAGCCAAACCCATTATCAGAGTAGCCAAATCTAATAATCCTCTCCCTAATCATCATTCTAAAAAAATTGATTGTTCCCGACCAGGCCCCTTTGATTGGAAGTCAAAGCAAAATATAGCAAAATATTATCAATTTATAATATACATGACCTTTTTAAACCAACCATTTTACTATCTCACTAAACAAGAATAAATAATTAGTGGTAGTTGAGGTGAAAGTCAAATGGAATTCACTGAAAAATGACTAAATAATTAGTAGATGTAAGCGAAAGTCAAATTCTGCACTAAACACGACTAAATAATTAGTAGATCTAAGTGATAGTCAAATAATATTAATTAAACACAGCTAAATAAATATAATATAATATAAATAATTCAATAGTTATACTAGATCAAAAAATTTATAAAGAGAAAACCGAAACCTTCTTGAAAACACAAAATTTCAATCAAATTAAAAACCCAGTAAATAAATATAACAAATTAGTTAGGGACAAAATTAAAAATTCCAAAATTTTAAACGAAAAAACCAAAATGTCATTAATAGAAAAGAACCCAAAGTGTCCTAGATTGTATTCCCTTCCGAAAATTCATAAATCGGAAAAACTAGACGAAATACCAATTAGACCTGTAGTAAGCTACTCAGGAGCGTGTGTAACAAAATTAGCCAAAAGTCTAAATAAAATCTTCAAAGAAAAAACTAATTTTCAACCAGATCACTCAATTTTAAATTCATTAGACTTAATAAATAAAATTAAAAACATAGATATCCCCAATAACGCAAAATTAATCTCTTTAGATATCATAAGTTTATTTACAAACGTTCCCCCTTCAGAAACAAAAGACCTAGTTGACCAGATAATTTATACATGTCCAAATTTGAACATAAAAGAAAAAACAGACCTAAGTGATTTGATGGAGTTATGTCTAAATCACAATTTTTTCCAATACAACGATAAATTTTATGAACAAAAAAATGGCTTAGCAATCGGAAACCCTCTGTCACCATTATTTGCCGAAATTTTTCTAAAACATTTCGAAAAACAATTTTTAAATATAAAGTGCGAATTCTCTCAATATATTAAATATTATTATAGATATGTTGACGATGTGATTGTCTTATGGACAGGGACTGAAAGAATTCTCAATAAATTCATAAAACATATAAATTCATTACATGAAAAAATCAAATTTACCGTAGAAAAAGAAAAAGAAAAAACATTAAATTATTTAGACCTTAAAATTAAAATTGAAGAAAATAAACACACATTCGAAATTTATAGGAAAGATACATCTACAGATACCGTAATTCACAACATGGCTTGTCGACCAATGTCACATAAATTGGCAGCATTCCATTCAATGATCCACCGTTTAAATAGTATCCCATTAAAGAAAGAGCAGTTTTTAACAGAACTAGAGATAATCAAAGAAATAGCTATAAATAATGGTTATGAAAGCAATTTAATAGATCAAATATTAAAAGGTAAAATTCAAAAATCAAATTTAAATTTAATCTATTCACAAAATTCCTAAATTGACGATCTGCCAAAACTAATATTACCATATTATGGTGGGATGTCCGAAAAAATAAAGCATAAATTAAAATCTTTAGGGTGCGCGACAATCTTTAGATCACCATATACATTGGGAAGTGAATTAAGTCAAGTTAAAGATAAAATTCCGAAAAATGAAAAATCCGGTGTATATAAATTGACATGCCAAGATTGCAATGCAACTTATATAGGAAAAACGGAAAGAAATTTATCCATTAGGATCAATGAACACAAGAGAGCCTACAAATTAAAATATGAAAATTATGCATTTGCAGAGCATTTAAATGCTAACAATCATAGTTTTCCAGATCAATCCAAAATTAAATTGATCAAAGAAGTCAATGACCCCTTAATTCTTTCTTTAAAAGAATCCATAGAAATTTTAAAATTCTTGGAAAAAAGCCCAATTGAATCTTTAAATGAAAAACTAGAAATTATCAATGACCCTTTTTTAAAAACATTCCATTCATTCAGGTAAAACTCATTAGAAAATGCCTAAACAAAAGAGCAACCCAGATATTGAGCCAGTTATATTCTAATCTCCCAAGAAGAAACATGAAGAAAAAGACATTATATATTTTTCAAAATTTTCTATGTATAAATCTTAATTTGTAACTAATTTGAAATATTTGTGATAGACTGATGATGAAGGCAATGCCTTCGAAACTATAGTCTCTAGAAATAATTAAAAATTATTTTATTTAAAAAACAGAAGACTCTCTCATTTTATTTTATTTTTAACCTAAAATAAAAACAATTCTGTTACCATCGACAGTGAAATCTTTTATTCAACTGCTAAATAAATAGTTTAACTAAGTGATAGTCCAATTTAATGGACTAAACACGACTAAATAATTTGCAGAGGTAAGTGATAGTACAATGTCATGCACTAAACACAACTAAAAAATTAGTAAAGGTAAGTGATAGTCCAATGTTATGCACTAAACACGACTAAATAAATAGCAGAGGTAAGTGATAGTTCGGTGGTATGCACTAAACACGAGTAAATAATTAGCAGAGATAACTGATAGTCAAATAGTATGCACTATACACGAATAAATAAATAGCAGAGTTAAGTGAAAGTCAAATGTATGCACACTCAATAATCCAGTGGCCTTAGTGGATGTTGGCAGGGTCTTATTCCCTCTTCCATGCCTCCTTTTATACCCTTCAATGGCAATCTATTCTTAGAAATCCATAATGAGCTCAAAGTCTAATCCTTTGAGACATTAGACTTTGAGCTGAGCTCATTATGGATTTCTAAGAAAAGATTGCCATTGAAGGGTATAAAAGGAGGCATGGCAGAGGGAAAAAGACCATGTTTCTCAGGCAGTGACGTAGTCAACATCTACTAAGGACACTGGACTATTGAGTGTGGATACATTTGACTTTTGTTTACCTCTGCTAATTATTTAGTCATGTTTAGTGCATACCATTGAACTATCACTTACCTCTGCTAATTATTTAGTCGTGTTTAGTGCATAACATTGGACTATCAATTACCTCTGCTAATTATTTAGTAGTGTTTAGTGCATCAAATTTGACTTTACTTTAACTATTTATTTATTTAGCTGTGTTTAATGCATAACTTTTGACTATCACTTACGTCCACTAATTATTTAGTCGTGTATAGAGCATACCATTTGCCTATCACTTACTTTTGTTAATTATTTAGTCGTGTTTAGTGCATAACATTGGACTATCACTTTCCTCTACTTATTATTTAGTCGTGTTTAGTTCATAACATTGGACTATCAATTACCTTTATTAATTTTTGAGCTGTGTTTAGTGCACTACACTGGACTATCACTTATTTCCACTAATAATTTAATGTATTTTATACCATTTTGTAGAGCTGAAAATTTAATTTTTCATTTTAGGGGGTTACAAATATAAAATATAGTGTTTTTTGGGTTTCATAGTTTAGAATTAATTAAAATATATTCATGTTACTATCATATTATGACCATTTAGTATAAGACAATCTCTAATAATTTCTAAAATAAAATTAACTCTCTTTTTTTCAATCAACAATTTGTTAATTTGTAAATATTGTTAACGTATATCTGCAAAATTTGATGTAGGTGGGTCAAAATACGAGCACAATATTTTTACCCATGAGGAGAAAATTAAAACAAGTTAAATAACCAAGACGTTTTGCTTTACAAAAAAAAAAAATCCCTAATGACTGAACATCGAAAAGATTATATTATTATGTCAACATGTCTGTTAGTAGGTCACCAAATTTTATGTATGCTCTAGTTCAAAAACTCGTGTGAATACCATAAAGAAATTTCACATGTAGATTCTTTATATATTTCAATTAAAAGGTGCGCCAACGATTAAATGTTTCAATAAAATGTTCAAACAAAAATATTGGAAAGCTATTTACCTTGGAAGAGTTCAATATTTGAAAGGAGATGATTAATGACTAAAAATTAAAAGGGAGGGAGAGGGGTTCTTTCGTAAATGATTTAAAATATGTGGATGGCTTTATAAGTTTATTTTTTCTTATTTCTAAGGCCAGGAGAGCAATAAGGCCTTAGACGCAAAGTGAATCTTAAAAACTTTAATTTAAATATATAATTACTTACTGAAAATTAACTAATGAAAAGAAAATTGATATTCATAATTTTCTTCCTTAAAGTTAATTTAGTTTTTCTAAATCTCTGATAGTAAATTTATTTACAATTCACATTTCAATTTCATGAAGAGGTGTTGAATGTTTGAAAAATTATATGGTAAAAGATTTCTATTTTATATACCTACTTATAACTTTTAAGTCTTATTTATAATTCAAGTATCAATCAACAATTCTAAGTCTTAGATCCCGACTTAGGTCGACCTTCACCTATCGAGTTTCCTAATGAAATTAATATTTTGAAAATATAATGTATTAATAAACAAAACTTGATAGGGTGAACATCCAATTTCTCCTAATAGCTATTTTTAATAAAAAATTAAAGTTGTTAATTTTATTACAGAAATGTAGTTATCAAGTTTTCGGATAAATTATTACCAATCGAGAGAATAAAATTCCAAAGTTGGGTCGCCATCTTTTTTCCCTGCCTAAGTCCAGGTAGACAGGGTATCAACAGGTAACTTCGAATTAGTATTTTATAGTTATAGAGTTTCCTTTATTGTTATATATGAAAATATATAATATAAATATATTAAAAAAAAAATAAAATAAATAAATCTAATAAATTAGATAAAATAGCTATGCAGGGAAATTGGATGTCGACCCTACCAAGTTTTGTTTATTAATACATTATATTATCAAAATATTAATTTCATTAGGAAACTCGATATGGGAAGGTTTTCCTAACCTAATTATTTTTGTCATGTTGAGCATTTATATATTTCTTGTTTCTAAATACAAATTATTTATTCTTTTTAATTATTAAGCTAGAATTAACTGTCCGTGAAACTTCTAAGTTGTTCGAAATTACTTTCAGGAGTGTGGCAAAAAAAAAGAAGTTGAAATGTACTCATTTGTCATCTTTAAAATCCATTCACCTTAATTAATATAAAAAATTTCAAATATGTTTCATTGAAAGTTTTACAACACTCCGGTGTCACTGCTAATTTAGATTTATTTGCAAATAAAAATAAAATATTTACCTAGAAAGCTTTATACAAAAATCGTTAAGGCAACTTTTCGGTAGTTAAATTGTGAGAGCACTCAGTTAGAAAAAAGTAAAGTTCAAAATAGTATAGGCATTTTGATTTGATATAAATCCCTTGATGCCTTAGGCCGGTGGTGGGCTATATTTCTACAATTTCGACCTCCTTGCTCAGGAATTATTGAGATCCATAAAAACAATAATAATAATAATAATTAAATAAAAATGAAAAATTTTAAAATCTAAAAACTCGAGGAGATATTGATATGCTCTGTATTCCAGGCAATATATATTATACAGGAAAAATCAAATACACTTATATATCTTTTATAATAAGTCAAAATATTCTAAACAGCCATTAAGAGACCTAATTATCAAACTGTATATAAATATTTTTCACGAAAAATCAAATACACTTAAGTATATATTTTTAAAAATAAGTTTTCATATTCTAAACAGCCTTCAAGGGACCTAATTATCACCCTGTATATATACATATACATATATATGTATATTAATCATAAAAAAAATTAAAATATTCTCAAAAATGAGTTAAAATTTTTTATCCACCCCATAAGATACTTTTTAGACACCCTGTTGTGTTATCTGGATAATTAGGGATGATATGGTACGTGTCTTACGCTCCACTGATTTCTATTTTCACTTGATTTATTATATTTCTTTGCAAAAATAAATATTGAAATTATCATTTTCCCGGAATTCGATAAAGGCAAAAAGTCTTCAAATTTATCAAAACATATTTTAGTATAAAACGAGCCTTTCCCATGGCAAGTTCAATTCTTTCTTGTGCATTATAGAAGAATATTCGATGTTTTCCACTATATCTACCCTAAAATAGAGTAAGTAAATGCTTTTAACCTTCTATTAAGAATTGTTGACTCTATGTTACGATAATAATATTAGAAAATTACTTGTCAAAGATTTTTTCTTTTTGATTTTCTCAAAAACGGCAATAACGATTTTTTAAAAAATTGATTTATTTATCAAGTGTCATGAGTTATTAGTCGTGTTTAGATTTTAATCCAATTGCAATAAAGAAAGGGTTTGTAAATTAGGAGTGTCGTAAAATAAATATTTTTATCATTCATTTATCCTTTTCGGTAAGTCGCAGAGCCTTGACATTTGAAACTTAAGCTATTTAGTGCCAAAAAGTTACCGAGCATCGCTCGGTGCTCCAGGCACTATTATCTATATCAGAAGTTTCTTGCAGACGGGCTGACGATTTTAATCTGATCATCATTTGATAGAAATACAGATAATAAAATGAACAATTTAATATAAAATATAAATAAAATAATTTATTGGAAAGTCATTTTCGATCTTTTAAAAACCAACATTTCAGAGGATCTTTCCCCTTCTTCAGGGAACCATGTAATCACTATTTCTAATTTCCTCTATTAGTATTTATTTTGATATTATAAATTGTAGGTTATAATGAAAGGCAGTCCAAATTATTTAAATTTTTTATTCAAATACCGACTTGACTAAGTACACTTGTGATATAATGGTGAAAATTATTGTAATTTTGTTGTTATCACTGAAAAGAGAGACAAATGGGATCTGAGTTATACTCACCCATCAATAACTATTTATTACCCTGAAGAAGGAGAGAAAAGGTCTCCGAAACTTCGGTATTTTAGTAAAGTTTTAATAATTTGGACTGCCTTTCATTATAACCTACTTATTTCACTTATCAGTCCGTCTTTCTAAGAAAATAAATAAAATAAAATTATAAATTGTAATTAATTCAAAATAATTTTCCTACAATGGGTCGCTTAAACCTCCAAGAAAGAGGAAAGATCTACCAAAACGCTGGTTGTGAAAACTACTTTTTAAAAAATTATTTTATTTAGATATATTTCATTATCCTGGGCTGCTTCTCCATCAAATTCCATAACTAGACATTTTTCAGAGAGATAATGGTATAATTCAATTTGTTTATTAGGAACCTCAAAATGAAAGGAAGAAAAAGCACAAGTGATCTTTCTGAAAAGACCTTTCTTTAAAAACAGGCGTGAATTTATGGCGCTCCGAACTTTTCATTTAAGACCCAAAAATAGCAGACTTTTCAATCAATCAATTTCATTAATCAATGTCCTCTTGAGAAAACTAATATTGTCTTAAAAACCTATATATATGTATATATTTGTGGAGTGCGGTTCATGGATGCTTTCAATGCTGCGCATCCCTAAAATTTCAAAACGTCAAGTGTTCTTTCAGACCATCTCATAAAAATTTAATGTTAAAAAGAAAAATTCTGTGTTTATCAATAAATTTTATAAAAAGGAGCCAAAAATAAATATCCCGGCTCCGATCCACCTTCGCCCACACTATATTAAGGAAAAAATCAGATTTTTAATAAGAAAATTGTGTTAGATAAATAGAAAAAATTAATTTATCCATTTCATGCTACCTACTCTTGTAGTCAATTTTTGAAAATAAATTTTATTTTTTTATTTTTATAGAGAAAAGTTTGCGGAATTTAACAAAATGAAATGTTTTTAATTTTTATATAATTTCATTTATAAGGAAATAAAATTTGAGTAAAGCTCTTTTAAACCAACCAACCAACAAACATACAAACTCTACAACTTTATATATTAGTATAGATTAAAAACTACGTGACCACTGAAATGATCTAACGCCCCAGAGTAGGAAAACCAGTGCCTGATGCCTATGGAGTTAACAGCCAGTAAGCTGTGAGGTGCCTTCTGGGCTGCTAGCACTCATCACAGCTGGATGCCTAACTCTTCGCCTAAATCATTGTCTTTGAAGAACGGTCTGCTCGAGCCTCAGTATTTGTTTGCACTCTGCTTACTGAATAGAGTAGGAAATTAGCTTCATCTGTGACGTCAGTTTCAGCTCTATCTTAAATTATTGGCCCACAAAAATTGTCAAGTTTCATGGAGTATATGTTATTGAGTCTTTAAACGTTTATTTTTTCTCCAATTTATTAATTTTCATTTCTAAAATCGAAGAGTCAGTTTCAGCTTCCTTTCTAATTTTCCTACAAGCCGTAGGCCATATATAAAGGACTCATTGTCAAAAGAAAAAGTCGGTTCATTATAAGGACATTTTTTTATAACTTTATAAGTATCTTCTTTGATTTAAATGGTATAAATAAAAGTCTTTTTACCATTAATTTCTTCTTTTGATCACTTTTAATGAAAAAATATTCTTTTTCATAGCAGTTAAAAATAAACTTTTTTTTTCTTTTCGGATAATACAATATAAAAGAGGGTGAAAATAATGTTCAGTAAGATTGTAAACATATAACCGGCTTCTTATAATTTGTCGGGGCAATCCATTGAGTAATAGAGAGTAAAAAGGGGACGTAATTAATTTGAAAATGATTTGCATACAAATTGAATTCGATTTAAATAAATATTTGAAAACAAAAGAATAAAGGGAGGAGGGCATTCCCCATAAAAGACGTAATGAATGCCATACTCAGTTAGGAATCCACAATAAGACCAATTTTCCCCAGGATTGCTTTCTTTTTTTTGTCTTTTTTTACAAAAGGGACAATACCTTGAAGTCATGATTGGCTCTCGCTTTCTAGAAAGAAAGAGGGAGCGAATATTCAGGGGTTGAATTAGACGCGAAGGTGAATTCCGTGAAATCCAATCTTGAACGGTTGAAATGTTTTTCTGAAGTAACTTAAAAGTAATTAATTCCAGAGCTATTACAATTATGTAGTGATGTGAATGAGCCACTCCATTCGAAGATACTAATGCTCAGAAAACAAATATAATTATTAAAGCCCTGGCGGGCGGCGTATCGGTCAAAAAATTTTATTCCTCTTAAAAAACCACACTCCAAATGTATACCTGTAAACTCCCTAAAATACACAGTCTCTTAAAAGTTTCGCCTCATTTTCGTCCTGACACAGCTACAGAAATGAGGCTCTAGATATGAATCTGGAAGTATTTTTTTTTCTATAATCAACAGCATTGTGATATTTTTTGTGTGGAAATAGATTTATTTAAATAAGTGGGATCGTGTGAGGAGGAGAATTATATTATATCATTTTTTTAAAATTTGGGATCGATAATCGATATAAGGCTCCAAATATTTAAAAGAGATCAGGTATTGTTTGTATGACAGGTTGCTCCAGTATTGCCATGAGAAACTCGGGCATGCGTATCTTAAGTCGTTCAATTTTGTAAAAATCAAAAAATAAGAATAACAAATTTTTTTTAAAAAATTATAAAAAATTGGCAAATTATTAAAAAATAAACAAATAAAATATAAATCAAATAAGATGTGATTAATTTCTTCTTCTGTGCGCAAAGAAAAGCGAATTGAATATTTAATTTCTGAGTGGTGATGGGGGGGGGGGGGGGG